>QNQO01010307.1:0-84505 GCA_003290165.1 Berberis thunbergii
TAGAAAGTCTGTAGCAAAAGTCTATGGATTTAAGAAATCAGCAGAAGTCCGTGGACAATTTAAAGAGTCTGTGGACAATTTAAAGAGCCGTGAACTTTTCAAATTATTTATCAATTTCATAAGAATCCATATACAATACACCCCCCTAAAATTCGTAATTGAATACCACCCTTATAATAGTGGCTCACTTGTGAATTCCCATATAATCTTATTCCATGCTACCAAAATCAAACATTGACACAGGCCATTGACTTTCCCTTTTCATACCATGAACACTAATCTAAATTGCTAATTTGTTTCGTTCAAACCCCAACGAATCATCCCTCTTTGAGAGTTAGGGTTTGGGGTTTGAAACACAACAAGCGAAGCCATGGAGATTGGCGATCTGAACAAGGTTTGGGAGACTAAAGCCCTAAAGAAGCCAGGAGAAGAAGAAGCTCGAAAGATTCTGGAGAAAATCGCAAAGCAAGTTCAACCCATTATGCGAAAACACAAATGGAGGTTAAGCTTCTCTCTGAGTTCTAGTACTTCTACCCCTTTCTCTTTCAATTGTTTTTTTTTCTTGTAAAGATTCCAGCTTTTTCTTATATAAACTGAAAATGAAGATAAAAATCGAATCTTGCACTCAAAGATTGAAAAATAATTGTAATTTGGAACTTGCAAATGAAGCCCCAACTCCAAAACTCAAGATTGGGGTTTTAATTTTGTCTGTTTTTGTTCCATTGTGAGTTTTTGGGGTGCGTTTGTAACCTTTGCAGCCCAAACAATCCGGCGCTACTTGGGTTTGAATGTGGAAGGAGGTGTAGAACTGAAGCTCAGATTGCGGAAACCGAATAGAGAGTGGGATTTCTTTCATTATGATCAGGTTCTCGATACAATGCTTCATGAACTTTGTCATAATGAGCATGGACCTCACAATGCCGCCTTCTATAAACTTTGGATGAACTTAGAAAGGTTTGTTCAAACTTCTAGTTGTACATTTTGTTGATGACGAATTACATGGTTTTGTTCAATTTTCTAGTTATATATTTTGTTTAGTGATATACAACTTCTGTTGTTTTAATTTTTATTTTTTCAGAAATAAAGTTCAGTTAGTTTGAATGGGCTCCAATTCAGACTTTAGGCTGTGTTCATGCTTGGCTTAGTTGCATTGGAAAACGTCATAGGAAAATCCTAAAGAGTTTGCCTTTGACTTGAATGGAAGCCACAATCATATTTAAACAGGGGTGACGTACTAACAATAAAGACTAGTTTGTTTTGGCAACCAAGGGCGAGACAACTATTTCTCACCACCCTATAAGAAATTAATTCTCATGGTGATAAGAAACCAGGCACTCTCACTAGTTGCTTTTACAAATGACAATGGCTTTCATATGGATCTTCAGCTACAGTCAAGCCAATGCTTATAGATTTTCCATGGAAAATTTCCTGTGCTATTAAACATAACTCTGAAGCCGAATTTAGGGAAAAACCCAGCCCCTTAACTTTATCAATTTCATTTTTTTATGATGGCTGTGAGTGAAATTGAAAATTTCATTATAAAGATTTGATTACCTCAATTTGAAAATTTCCAATAGTTGTAGAGATTTGGAAATGGGGGTTAGTTGGGTAGCATGGAAACTTCTAAAAAAGTGGTTGGTGTGCGTGACATAGGCACCTGTGCAACACTTGATCTTTTGTCATTTGAGGCATGTAATTAACATTAAAATTGCAGGTATATATATATTACTTTATTATTATTCATTATTGTTTGCAATTTCTTGGTGAACTATATAATCCTAAGAGTTCAATTTTTTTTAGAGAAATTAGAGTTAGGCTCCTCTTGGTGCACAGTGTAGTAATGCACTTTGATGCAAATGCAATAAACTGCTGATGTGTCTCAAATCATTGCTTTGTAGAATTGGTAACAGATAGTCAGATTCTAGGCAAGTTCCATTAGAAAGAGAAGAGCCATATTTGGCCAAGTCTTCAAATACCTTCAGGGGCACATTCAATAGCTTTGTCTCTTCCTCAATCTTCCCCAGATATGATCTTAAAGCCCTGTTAATTAAATGAATTAATACTACCACACACTTAAGTCCTTCCAGTATGCTCCAATTCAGTAGTATCTAGAAGCCCTTTTTGAGCCCCCAGTCAATTTCAGGTACTGAGTTGATTTATTAAAAACCTTCCCCAAGAGATAATATTGGCTTGAATGCAAGAGCTAATTCATTTCATTGTAATACAAAATATTAAGCTTTTCTATTTAAAATCCAATTGAGGACATTGAATTTGTAGTCAAATCTATACGAATAAAGAACAAACAATGCCAAGCGAGTGACTGACTAGTTAGATGAATGGGTTTGTGAGTTCGCGTACAAAAACGATACATAACGGAATCTAAAAATCTCAAATTTAAAGTTGGGGACCCTACAAAAGATTAGCAATTCTTAAGATCATTGTTTCGAGAGAAAAGCTGTTAAACAGTTTCCTGCAAAGGTAAGAAGATGTGAGATTGCTGCTTCCAAAGGAGAGAACAACCAGGTCAGACGAAAACTCAAAGAGAAGAAGCCAAATCTCCTCAAGAAATAAGACACATGAAATTTGCAAAGTACTTGAGGAATTTTCTTTCTGGATTACTACGTAACAAAGACACCGAAACGAATATGAGGTGTGGACATGTCAACTAAAAAACACGTTACTGAGACATGT
Organism: Berberis thunbergii; assembly: GCA_003290165.1. NCBI lineage: Eukaryota > Viridiplantae > Streptophyta > Magnoliopsida > Ranunculales > Berberidaceae > Berberis > Berberis thunbergii. The sequence continues at coordinate 2,692 of QNQO01010307.1, forward strand.
ATTTACATTATAATGTGTTATTTAATTTTTTAGCAATAAGTAGTGTCATGTTCTTTCACTTGTATATTAATATTGTTGCATATGTGCTTCTAACTTACTATAGTATGCTTGTACATTTGTAAAGAGTTGAAACTCTTGAAAGATATGTGAAAAATAGTTAATGATCCAATGGAGTATCCAACGAGAGTGTCCAGGTGTTGTAGTGTCCAATACGTGTCCCACACGGGAGTTTTTCGAAAATGAAGTTGTTATTGTTACATAGCTGAACTGAAATGATGGCTATTATTAAAGAAAATAAGGACCCATCCTAAACCAATGTGATAAACAACTTCGCCCTATGCAACTGTCATATCAAGAACTGAAATATTTGGGGCCCACACTAAATATATACTTTTGCATTTGATTACAAAATACCAAGTGAAACCCCATTGTTGATCACCAAGCTAACAAGCTCCCCTAGATCTGTTGATTATATGACAATGTTGTTTTCTGTTAAGCTAAGAACTAGGGCTATGGACATAGGGTGTTGTATCCAACATGATCAAGGATTGCGATTTCGTATTTCAAAATAATTTCGGTCTTTTGATTTTAAGAAATATTTCGCTGTACGTAGAAAAAACATAAAAAATTTGAAAATATGTCAAACATATATGAATATGTGGAAAAGTAAAATACAAGTAAAATAACCTAATAATCACATTAAATATATTAAACGAATATGAATATGTGGATACAAGTAAAATAACCTAATATTCATATTAAACATATATGAATATGTGGAAAAGTAAGATATAAGTAAAATAACCCAATAACCAAATAATCACAGTAAATATATTAAATGAAGCCTAAGTACACAAGTATCCCTATAAATGTAATGTTCATAATTTTTTGGGTTTTACACGAAAGTATCGAAATCTAAAAAAAATGACGAAATGTTTTAACAAAAAAAAAAGTAATTTGCTTCATAATTTTTTTGGTTTTACACGAAAATGTTGAAATTTATGAAAAAAAAAATCATGAAACATTTTGAAATAATCGTCAAAATAATGTACTTTTCGATTTTGGTACTTTGAATTTCAAGATCTCAAAAAATGAAATATTTTGCAAAATTTCCTAAAATCACAGTCCTTGAATAAGATACAGATGAGAAAAGTATATTCTAATAATCATGGTTATAGATATTTTAATCTATTATTCACAGACAGTCATCCACGCAAGAAATGAATCTGGATGCAAGTGGGTAGCTAAGGGAGATTGTTCAGAAAATTATCACAGACGATCACTTAATGCCATTGACTAGCTATACATCGACAAGGATTGGGGATTCCAATAGAAATATGGATCAATTACCCAATTCTATCAGGAACCAGAAGCATGGCTACTTAGCCCCTAAATCTCAAGGAGTTTTTTCCAAAAATTCATTGAGGAAGTTGTAGTGGGAAAAAATAATAAAGTGTTTGATAGACCACCAATACGGTACACATATGCTAGGAGATTTGGTAATTAATGGGCACATTTAGAATTGGTTATTTATGGGAATTAGTGATTCTATTTACTTGTTTGTTTCTATTTCGGGTTCTGTTTTGTTTGGTAAATTTAGGGAAATAAATGGGATGAGAATGAAGGGTTAGGGCATGTCTGGATTATTGTAATTGAGCCTTAGCTCTGGAGAGAAATCAGGTCTCTCGAATATCTTGGGTTGTTTTTATGATATTTCAATAAAGTTTCCTCCCTTAGTTTCTAAGTTTGTTTCTGGTTTCCTAAGTTTTGTTTCTGATTTCGTGAGATATACTACTAGTGTGTATCAATTGGCGCTGTCTGTGATCGAATCCAATGGTGAATAGAATGGAGACTCGGGTAGAAGCAGTGGAAGAGATGGTGGCCACGATGCAAGGTGAAATCGGTGTCATAACAGAGGAATTGAAGAAATTACCTGCTCTGGAACAAGGGATTGCCACTTTGGTTAATCGCCTTGACCTATTTCTTCAAAGACAAGAGGATCGCCGGCCAGAGCGGTGTTGGAAGGTCGAGACCAGTCCCAAGCGTTGGGTAAAGCGGCTGATGTGGGTGAAGGGGCAGGGTTGCTCCCGTCGAGAAGACCAGTTGGAGTTGGCGGCAGTAGCTCCAACTCTGGTGGGTATCGGGCTACTCACACAGCTCCGCGATGGGACATCCGACCAAGGAGAATTGAACTCTCCTCTTTCGATGGTGAAAATTCGGATGGGTGGCTCTTGAAAGCTGAACGTTATTTTGCAATTCATCGCATGACTGACAGCGAGAGTTTGGAGATAGCAGCCATTAGTTTGGAAGGGGAAGCCTTGATCTGGTTCCAATGGGAGCATTGCCGGCGACCCTTTGTGACTTGGGCAGACTTCTTCCTGCAGGGTCTATGTATCGCAAGTTCCTGGCTTTGAAGCAGGATAGTACCGTACGTGAATATAAGAAGCGATTTGAATTACTCGCTTCATCTCTGGACGGAATATCAGAGCAAGTTCTGGAATTTACTTTTATTAATGGACTTCAATCAGATATAGGGTATGAGGTGACTGTACTGGGGCCTAATGGGCTTGAGCAATCCATGGAATTGGCCCAAAAGGTGGAAGCTAAATTAATGGCCCAACGGACCAAGACTACACTCAATTTGGGACAGCCCTTTGGAGCTACGACTTCATCTTTGAAACCCTATTTTTCACGTACGACAACCCCCAAGGAAGACACAGGTTTACGTCGTTTGTTAGAAACAGAGCTCCAGCTTAAATGAGCAAGGGGACTTTGCTACAAATGTGATGAGAAGTACTCTCCGGGTCATCGTTGCAAGGAGTTACAAGTTATTTTATTGCAAGAGAATGTCCCTGACAGTGAGGAAGACCACACGGCTGGACCTGCAGAAGAAGAAGAGGAACCACTGTCACGAGAGCTTGAAAATCAGGTTGTGGAGGTGTCTATTAATTCCGTTGTGGGACTCACGGCTCCAAAAACTCGGAAAATTTATGGGCAGGTTGGTCTACAACCTGTAGCGGTGTTGATAGACAGTGGGGCGACACAATTTTGTCTCTAACGTCCTCATCCAAACTCTAAAGCTGCCTATCACGGAGACGACACCTTACAGGGTAGTTCTTGGCACTGGACAGGCCACTAAGACCCAGGGAATTTGTAAAGGGGTGGCTGTCATCTTGCAAGGGGTGGAGATCATTGAGGATTTTCTTCCTTTGGATTTGGGAAGCACTGATATGATATTGGGTATTCAGTGGTTGGAGACTTTGGGAGTGACCCATATCAATTGGAAGACTCATTCAATGAAGTTTACAGTAGGGAACACGGCTGTGAGTTTACAAGGAGATCCAGTGTTACACAATACTCTTGTATCACTAAAATCCGTCATGCACACGGTCTCACATGAGGGTCAAGGGCTGCTTATAGAACTTGGGGCTGCTTCAATTATAGAGGCTGACAATCAGGCAGTGTTGGCTGAGATCGCTACAGTGTTGCAAGATGCTCGGACTGTTTTTGAGATGCCAATGGAACTGTCGCCATTTCGGGGTCGAGATCATTCCATTACTTTGCGTGAGGGCTCCTCGCCAATCAGTGTTCGGCCATACCGTTACCCACAAGTGTAAAAAGGTGCAATCGAAAAATTGGTTAGAGAGATGCTGGCTGCCGGTATTATACAGCCCAGTGTAGTCCTTTCTCTAGTCCCGTGTTATTGGTTTGCAAGAAGGACGAGAGTTGGAGATTCTGTGTTGACTACTGCGCCTTGAATCAGGCGACGATACCGAATAAGTTCCCTATTCCTGTTATCGATGAGCATTTGGATGAACTTCATGGAGCCACAATTTTTTCGAAACTCGACTTGAAATCCGAATATCACCAAATCCGTGTTAAGCCATCAGATGTACCCAAAACTGCTTTCCGTACTCATGACGGACATTATGAATTTCTCGTGATGCCGTTTGGGCTCACCAATGTACCAGCAATATTTCAATCTTTGATGAATGAGGTATTTCGTCCCTTCCTTCGTAAATTTGTCTTAGTCTTTTTTGATGATATTCTGGTGTATAGTCACAGCTTAAGCGACCATGTTCAACACCTGTCCATAGTCCTCCGTTTACTGTCCAAACACAAGCTTTATGCCAATCTCAAGAAGTGTTCATTCGCTCGGGAACAGCTGGAATATTTGGGCCACATTATCTCTGGGGAAGGGGTGGCGGTGGATCAGTCCAAGGTACAAGCTATGTTAGATTGGCCTAAACCCAAAAATATTAGAGAGTTACGGGGATTTTTGGGACTCACCGGTTATTACCGCAAGTTCGTTAAGGGGTATAGCGAGCTCGCGTGGCCATTGACTGAGCAGTTGAAGAAGGATAAGTTTGGTTGGAATGAAGCCGCGAGTGGCACATTCGAGGCTCTTAAGCAAGCTATGACCACAGTTTCGGTATTATCACTTCCTGATTTTGACCAGCCATTTGTGGTGGAAGTCGATGCTTCGGGGTATGGGGTTGGGGCTGTGTTGATGCAAGGACAGCGACCAGTGGCCTTTTACAGTCAAGTTTTGGGTCAACAAGCTAGATTGAAACCGATATATGAGAAATAGTTGATGGCTATTGTTTTTGCTATCCAAAAATGACGTCCATACTTGCTTGGAAGGAGGTTTGCGGTGCGCACGGACCAGCAAAGTCTAAAGTTTTTGCTTGAAAAACGTATTGTAGCTTCGGAGTACCAACGTTGGATGGCCAAGCTCATGGGATATAATTTCGATATTCAATACAGGTCGGGGGCTGGGAATAGAGTGGCAGATGCTTTATCGCGGGTCAATCAGCTAGTGGAATTTAAAAATCTGCTTGTTTCTCCGGGTATTGATTGGGAGGCTTTGCAGCAAGAGCTTCAAAGGGACACCTTTCTGGCTAAAATTGTTTCAGATTTGCAGCAGGGAAGACAAAGAGCCGTTGGTTTTTCGTTGGAACATGGGAAATTAATGTATAAAGGGCTGCTGATGTTATCCAAGGATTGCTCTCATTCCTATCATTTTACGAGAGTACCACAACTCGCCGCTTGGAAGACATTCAGGTGAGGATAAAACTTGGAAACGAATTGCCTCTGATTTTTATTGGTTGGGAATGAGGAAAATGGTGGCTGAATGGGTCCATGAGTGCGATGTGTGCCAGCAAAACAAGTCTATGAATATGTCCCCTGCTGGTTTGATGCAGCCTATTGCCTTACCAACGCTGGTTTGGGAAGATTTGACCATGGATTTCATAGAGGGGCTGCCTTGTTCGCTCGGTATGGATACTATATTGGTGGTGGTCGATAGGTTGAGCAAATACGCTCATTTCATTCCGTTGAAGCATCCTTTTATTGCTCACATAGTCGCTGAAGTATTTCTAAAAGAAGTGGTGCGACTCCATGGTGTTCCGACATCTATCATTTCGGATAGGGACAAGGTTTTTATGAGTCTTTTTTGGCAAGAGCTCTTCAAGTTACAAGGTACGGAGCTTCATCATAGCATCGTCTACCACCCCAAACTGATGGGCAGTCCGAAGTCATGAACCGTTGTTTGGAGACATACTTACGGTGTTACGCTTCTGAACAACCGCGTTCTTGGATGCGTTGGCTGGCTTGGGCAATACTTCCTTTCATACGGCATCCAAACATACTCCATTCAAGATCTTGTATGGCCGTGACCCACCTGCCCTTATCCGCTACAAGCGGGGCACTACTCAGGTATCTTTGGTGGATGAGATGTTGGAGGAGAGAGATGCATAGTTGAATGACCTTAAGATGCATCTGCTCCACGCTCAACAGAAAATGAAGGATTCAGCAGACAAGAGGCGGAAAGATGAGCAGTTCGTAGTTGGGGAGAAAATATTTGTTAAGCTTAAACCATATCGACAGAAATCTCTTGCTGCTAGGCGAAATGAGAAGCTCTCTCCTCGCTTTTATGGCCCATTTGAAGTGCTTGCTCGTATGGGGGAGGTCACTTATAAGTTGGAGTTACGAGCCACTTCGTCGGTTCACCCGATTTTCCATGTTTCCCAACTTCGTCGGGCTCACGGGGTGACTCGTTCTTCACCATTGCTACCTCCGCAGTTGAGTCCAGATCGGACGTTAATTGTTGAGCCAGCTGAGTTATTGGGTGTCCGCAATAGCCAACCAGATGGGAGAGGGGAAATGGAGGCATTGATCAAGTGGAAGGACCTACCACTATTTGAGGCTACTTGGGAGAATTACAACACCTCTGCAGCAATTTCCTCAGTTCCACCTTGAGGACAAGGTGAAAGTTTGGGCGGCGGGTAATGATAGACCACCAATACGGTACACATATGCTAGGAGATCTGGTAATTAATGGGCACATTTAGAATTGGTTATTTATGGGAATTAGTGATTTTATTTACTTGTTTGTTTCTATTTTGGGTTCTGTTTTGTTTGGTAAGTTTAGGGAAATAAATGGGATGAGAATGAAGGGTTAGGTCATGTCTGGATTATTGTAATTGAGCCTTAGCTCTGGAGAGAAACTAGGTCTCTCGAATATCCTGGGTTGTTTTTCTGATATTTCAATAAAGTTTCCTCCCTTAAATCCTAAGTTTGTTTCTGGTTTCCTAAGTTTTGCTTCTGATTTCGTGAGATACACTACTAGTGTGTATCAGTGATCCATCTACTGAAGTGTGATAAATCATCTGGTCCTGGTGTATTCCTGGTGTATTCTTCTATGTCTTGAATTGGCATTGAGTGGAGAACGAGATTGTGGAGGTTATTAAAACTACCATTCTTTGATAGGTCAAAAATGTTTGTCCCAATCCCTGGAACCCACCTCTATATATACACGAACAAACTAAGACGTATTGTAGAAGTGTCCTAGACATTTTAATCCCGTGACACATATGGAGCCGTCTCTGACATGTATCGGAGTATCATGTCCGATATGGGTGTCCAACAAGGACATCACAACTCTACATAGTGTGCATGCTTTCTTTGTCTAAAATGTTGTTTGTTAAAGATTCAGCAAAGTGCAATCTTTCAACTTTACTCTAGCTTGAGGTATGCAAATTTTCTTTTAAACGTCCCTGTTGTGTGTCATTGTTGATAGAATTGCAATTACTCTTCCCTGGACATATTCTGCTTCAGTGTCCTGGTTTGTGTAATGATTTTACTTGATTCAAGCTTTAATTTTGGGATGAAGTTTACGGACTGCATAGCCTGGAGGAATCACATTAAGTTTGAACAATTTTTATTATGACAATATGATGCCATACACAAGCTTGTCAGAAATGTATCTTGTTTTGATCAAGTGTAATATCATGCTATCCACTTTAGTTATTACTGAGAAAGTCCATAGACATGTTTTGGTATATGACATGTGTACAGACTCGGCATGTTTCTGACACTGAGTATGCTAAGAAATCCAGGTAGGAAAATTCTTTGTGGTTTCCTTGGCCATTATTCTAGTGGTTTGAGCTTAGTGCAATTTAAATGTCTTCCTTAATGTTTTCCTTTTCTTAGTGTAATGTAGGTTTTTGCACCTCTCTTTTGGTGAGTACTCGTCCTCAAATATTGTTTTTGGTTCTTTTTAAGGAATGTGAAGAGCTGATGGCCAAAGGAATAACTGGCTCAGGAGAGGGGTTTGATCTCCCCGGAAGACGTTTGGGTGGATTCTCTCGCCAACTTCCTCTTTCAACTCTTCGTCAAACTGCTTTGGCTGCTGCAGAGAAGAGAGTGCACCTTGGATCTCTATTACCTTCTGGTCCTAGGCGTCTTGGTGGTGACAATAATATTATGGGTGCACTTAGTCCAATTCAAGCTGCTGCAATGGCCGCAGAAAGGAGATTGCAGGATGAGCTGTGGTGTGGGTCTCAAACTTGTCGAGTTTTGGATGATGAAGATTCTAGGTCTGGCCTGCCACAAAAGGGTCAAACCAGAGATCAGTCTGATGGAAGCTCAAAATCTCCTATTGATGTCAAAACAAAAGCATTAGATGTGGCACCTTGGAAAAAGAGTCGTCTAGCAAATAATCATGTGACTATGGGACAAGAACCTAGGTTTAGGGATGTACCTGTGCTAGCCTCAACTTCAAGGTCCATTCTTGATCATGGGGCTTCTGACAGTGACAATGGAAAGGGTATTGCATCTTGGGAGTGTGAGATATGCACATTGTTAAACCCGGTAATTCTCTCATCTCAATCATCATCTCTCTTTCATTTGGTTCTGGAAGGTTTTATTTATTTATTTTTAAATATTTGCATTTTGTTATTGCGTAAATTCATATTCATCGATTTGAAAGGAACTATATCATTTACTTCTGCATTCTTTAGTGTTTATTATATATTTGTTTGTATGGGTGTGTGTACTGTTTCCTTTCCTGGACTATAAACTGATATACGTTTGGAAAGGAATGGTTCAGTTATGTCATACTCTGTGATGTTGTTGAAACCTGTTGAAGGGGAAAACATTCCATGAATGTTGAGTTTAGGATGGTGAATGTTGTGGTTTGTTGAATTTAGCAACTGTTCATCAATTGTTATTTCTCACACTTGTGCGGTATTTCGATTGCTTATGCGGATGATTTGGAACTTTTACTGGCTTAGCAAGCTTGTATGAAGAAAACGAAAACCTTGCACTGAAAGCTATCTAATTCTTTCAGCAGGATTTATAGTGCCCAGTTCTGAGTGCTTAACGACATTATGGTTGGTCCAGAGATTGTCAATAAAATGATTATTTTTCTCAAGGAATCTCAAGGTTGTTACAGAACAAGGAGATTCATAGTTAGATATATTGAAATTTTGATTTCTTTGTGAATGAGATAAAACTCTTAGTACTGAGCACAATCCTTCCATATTAACCTTTGAGTTTCTATTCTATGCTTAAATCCTAACCATTTAGAAAATTAACGTTCTTTGGGATACTTACTAGCAGCCCTCCAAAACATGTTTACTCATGTGCTAACACTTTCTGTACTAATTAATAACATCCCTCAAAATAAGTATTATCTTATCAGCAGAATACAACCCTTTATTTATATATTTATTGATTACTTTATGAACTAATGAGACTGCATTTTAACTGCAGCCATTAGCTCCAATATGTGATGCTTGCGGAGTCAAGAAACCCAAAATGTTGAAACAAAGTTCAAGGTATGGTCTTGCAAATTTTGCACCTTAGAAAACAGTGTGAAATCAGACAAATGTACAGCTTGTGGTCAATGGAGATATTCATATGGAGCACCTGTTTCTAGCCAGCTCAACCTGGGGACCTGACAGTTGTGTAAAGAAAGGGAGGTAGTAAGTCTGTCATATATTTTGCAGTTCTTACGGGTTTTTGTGGATGTCGAATATATGCTACAAAGCTTTTTATTCAAAACTCTTGTCCCACAACTGCAGTAAGGAGAAGTTCTAATATTACGGATGGATTAGGCTTGCTTGTTCATTCGGATATTTTGCAATATATACTACAAAGTTTGATTAAATAATGGAAAATAAGAACAAAAAATATGCCATCACAAATTTGTATGTTACATGACACGATCTGACAAAACACAGAAATTAGAAGTTACATTATGAAAACCTCATCTCTGAAAATGCGAAGCGAAGCCACTTCCTAAAAAAAACTAGGGAAAATGACTTTTAGGGTCTATTTTTTAACAAAATGGACAATTTAAATACCATAGTTGATGTAATGACTAATTTATATCTAATTTAATACTTTTATGATTAACAAAGACTTTCTTTTTATTAACTCAGGTTAACTTATAAACGTATATGTCATATTTACCCTTCTAAACAAATAGAAAACTTAATTTTATAGTTTATAACCAACAAGAACTACAAAAAAAACTTGCGTTAATTTTTATTGAACGACAATTTTAGCTACTATTTGTTATTAACCAACAAGGACTACAGAAAAAAAAAAATTTAATTGTTATTGACCAATTTTAGTTACTCTTTATTAGTTTTATTGATCAACAAGGACTATAGAAAAAAAAAAAAAACAACGTTAGTTGTTATTAAATGACAATTTAAACGAGGGCTACAAAAAAATTTTGCTTATTCACTGACCCGAAAATAATGGACATCATATGATAAATCCTAATTTTATTCAGGTTAGTGAACAGACTAAATTTTTTTTCTTTCTATAGTCCTTGTTAAAATTGTCGTAACAAAGAGGATAGCATATGCCTACATAAAAATAAGATAGTGGATTTCAACCATGCTCATAGCCTGTTATAGAGTTTATAGCCAAATCCAAATAAGGTACCCAAAAGAGTAAAAGAAGTAGGAAATGATGGGATCTAAAGTTGATCATGATCAAGGTGTCATACGCAGTTGTAGGCCATGGGGTTGTTCAAATCCTAACGTAATGATATGAATACACGACAATAATTTAAAGAAAAGTACATGGAACTCTTTTAACATTTTCCAAGATGTTGTTTAAGATGAACTTTTTAAAGTCATCAACTGTCAAAACTTTGTTAACAAAAAAACCAAAGCTCAGGAAAGATTCCTGATAATTTAAAGAAAAATAAACTGAAACTCTTTAACATTTTCCAAGTTGATGTTTTAAATGAACTTTTAGAGTCATCCACTGTCAAAACTTTGTTAACAAAAAAAAGAAAAAAAAAAACAAGAAAAATTTTCTCGTCTCCATGGACATATGCAATTAAAGACCAACATGAACTCAATTCTTCTCTGAAGAGTTTAATTGGTGCTTTTATAATTTGGAAGAGTCATCACAAGACAAGATGATGACATTTACTAAACTGCAAAAATGATACCATAAACCCAGATCGAGAGAATGAGAGGGGAAAAAATGACTATGTTCCTAAGATTTTAGCCCTAGCTCTAGTAGAAACCATAGATCTAGAAATCCCCAACAAGAAATCACCCACAAAGAGGGAGAGAATGAGAGGGAAAAAAAAGGTAGCAGCTTTACCTTTTGGGAGAGGGTGGCGAATCGTCTTCGTCTTCTCTGTCGAGCTTCGTAGGGGGAGATGGAGGGGGTCCTCAGAGTCGAGCTTCGTTTGGGGAGAGGGAGGGAGTGATTTCTTCTCTTCTCTTCTTTGTCTCTGGAAATGAGGGAGAGGTTCCCTCCTTTGTTTCCCCCAAATTTCGATTCCCTCCAACAGCGTTTTTTTTTCTTTTCTTCGAAACGATGCTCCTGCACATGATCAGGAGCGTCCCTCGTCCATTTTCTCGCTGATTTCCTCGACAGTTAAAAGAACTGGTACAACAAAACACACAACACTTATTAATCTCTCTGTCAGACAACACTTCAGATCAAAGCTGCTAGATCTGCGAATGCGGCAATTCGAAGTTGTGGTTGTTCCATTTAGGGTGTGCTGTAAGGTGAAATGGGAGGCCACAGGGGAGTTTGCGGGTGTGTACGTGTGTTGATGGGGAGTCTGCGTGTGGTGATGGGGAGTGCGTGTGTTGATGGGGAGTCGTGTGTTGATGGGGAGTCTGAAAGGTTTCGGATCTCTCTGTGCGATCTCTCTGAGACCGAGGGAGAGCGATCTCTGTGGGACCGAGGGAGAAGATCTGTAGTGAAAAGTGAGAAGTGAGAATTGGAGAGTAGATGAAGAGAGTTAAGAGTAGAGAAGAGAGAGAGTGAGAAACGAGAAAGAAAAATAGAAGATGAGGTTTGCTACTTTCTTACTTTTTTTATTTGGTGGCGACTACATCACACCATCATTTTCTCTCTCTCACACCTACTCTCTTACACCACCTACTTTCTTTCTCACACCACCTATATAAATAAAAACCATCTATTTTTCCACCTGATATGAACTTCCTTTTCCAGAATGGGTTAGCTGCATCATTCTGGAGCATAACTTTCTTCATAAAGATATCCTTATACCATCTAAAATGGCTAAGGGTTGGATATTTATGGACCATAAGAAGGTCCTTTGCTTTTCATTGATATTCATTGGGATTACCAATGAAATGTCTAAGGATGGTACAGACTAAAGTAGGGACACAATCAGAAATGATTTGTCCCTCCTCAATTTTCATAGGTTGACCATCCGGTCCTATTTTGACTGCATGCATAATTTCTCATTTTTCTGCATAGGCGAGATAATGATCCCACCATCCTTTAATCATGCCTGAAAACCTGCTACAATAGCAGTGGCAATTGTAAGATCATCTTTATTTTCGGTACGATGGGTGCATGCCATCATTACCATTTCTTGAGTTACTTCAATAATGGCTTCTTCGGAAAGACCGTCTATATTCCAGATATACAAGTCTTTCGTTGAAAAAGAACCAAAAGCTTGAAGAGCTCGTTCTTCATACTACATGTCAGGCAGTGAAGGTATTGGATAAAAATTACGTGATGTAGGCATTGGATTTTTCCATTTTGGGTGTTGAGATGCTTGTTTTGCATGTTTAATTGGATTAGCTTGATAAGAAATATAATGGAGTCTATCTAATTCAGATAGAGGATCAAAGTTGATACTAATATCAGAATCCTGATCTGACATATAAGGATTTGATAAAGTATTAATTTTGAGTCTTGAATCCAATTTTAATGCTTCAAGTTTTGCATCTATTTCTTTTAATAATTGACTGGAAGAAGTAAAGGTGTGAGGAGCAATAGGTTCAGGAGGTTGGAAGAATACATTCTTTGCTTTTATTTCCTGAGCATGAATTGCTTCATTTGTTTCTTTACTTTGTTTTTCCGCCAATTGTTTCTTTTTTAATTCATCAGTCACAAGTTGATCTTGGACTAATTTTTCTCCTAATTCTGAGAGCAGAATATTAGTATAATTATTCTGTTGAATAATTTTACTGACACCATAACTTTCATTCATATGTGATTGGAATGGAGAAGCTTGGTAATTTTGATCAGAAACAGAGAATTTTAAATCTGTTAACGGAGGTAAAATTGAATTAAACTTTTTGTCTTCAAGGGTTTTCCATGTTTTAGGTGTTACATTTAAAACATGAATATTAGGAAGATGAACATTAAAATACCAATCTAAGAGAGGTAAATTTTCTTTTAATGCTTCGCAACATTCATAGAATTTTTTTACTAAGTTCAAGCCTTTCAGAGGCAGTTGTCTGAGCTTGAAATTTAGTTCTTCTATGAGCATTTGCTGAAGACATAAATTCTTTCTTAATATGTTCTTTGTCTAATTCAAATGGTTTCGTTAGACAATGAACTGTTGGTAGAAAATTCATTTCTGATTGGGTTGGTGATTGGTTTTCTTCTACTTGTTCAGAAGTTTGATCTGGAGGATTGTAAATTGGTTGGGGAATTTGTGGAAAATTAGGATTAGTCCTAATATTCAATAAATTGAGGTGAGGGAGAGTCTCTAGAGTAGACACTCTTGGAAGTTGGGTAGGAGCAGTTCTGAATGATGATTCAGATCTACGTCCTGAATTGAATTTAGAAGGATCAAGATTAGTAATACGTATATCACTGAATCTTAATTCCACTGTCCCATCTGGGCGAGTATATATATTATCTATTTGACTTGGGGGAATACTTTTAGGAACAGAAGCTCCTTCAATGATCCATGATTCTGGAAGGGTGACCTGATTCCAGTGAATTGTTCTTAGTACAATCACATTAGTTTTCTGATCATTGATTTCAAAAAGGATTGTTTGTCCTTTTTCATCAGTATGAAGATCTTTGGGACAAAGCCGTGTCTTCATAGCTTTATAAGTGATCTTATAGATCAGAGCAAGAGGTTCAGAACCTTCGGCCATATCAAAGCCACTGGTCTGAATATTGAGAGTCAGTGTATCTAAGACATTTGGATCCCAAAGAGACACTGAATAATTAGGGTAACAGTTAAAATAAACTGGACCCGTTGAGAGTGATGATTATGCAATTCCAAGCAGAGAGTCACCAAATTTATTGTGTCTACAGTCGCGAAGAACAACCAAGGCAAAAGTATCTAATCCTAACCTGGTTAGAGGTTTGAGGGCTACTTGGATTAATCCTAAATGGATATATTTATATTTTTCTTTAATTAAAGAATTAATTGTTTGAATTGAAAGTAATTGTTTTGAATCTAAAGATTTATTGATCGGTATTGTTTGTTCAACAATACTGATTAAATCTTCAGTTTTTGGAGAAATTGGGAAATTTTATAAATTTCTTTTTGAGGAATTACTGGTATAGACCAATTTTGCAAGTCTTGTTCAACTTCAGGAATTCTTCCTTCCATTTTGTTTTGTACATTCAAATTGTTTGACCTAGAGCTAGAAGCTCTGGAAAGCCTTGAAAACAAAGACATGTTTTTCAAATTCTTTTGGGTAAGGGAGGAACACTGTGTCTGGAACACCTACAGCTGGAACACCTAAGTGGGACCACCTAACCTTGATCTTACTGCGCTCACCATGGCGACTTATAGGAATCAAAGGCTCTACGGCTGACCAATACTCCTAACGGCTTACCAACGCTATCAACGGCTTACCAACGACACCTAGGACTCACTACCATTCCCCGGAGAAAAAGAAAAGATGGCCTGGAGAAAAAGAAAAGATTTAAAACATCTTTAGTCAAAATCTTTTTGGCAGATTTGCAATCAACTCGTAAAAGAAATTTTTGATTTGTTAAATCATCTTGAAATTTCATGATGCACAAAACAATCGATAAAACTTCTTTTTTGACAGTTAAATAATTGATTTGAACAGAGTTCCAAATACCAGAATGGTATCAGACTAATTGGATTGTAGTAGAATCAGGTAGACGCTGTTTGAGGATACCACCATACCCTTGGTTAGACGCATCTGTTTCTACGATTTTGAAAGCCTTGGGATATGAGATTCCTAGAAAAGGAAGACTCTTGACTTGGGCTTTGACTTGACGTACTATTTGAGAATGGGCTTCAGTCCATGGACCTGGATTCTTCTTAAGTCTATTGTAAAGAGGCTTAAGTAAAACGCGGAGGCCTTTATAGAAATCAAAAACATAATTCAAAGATCCAAGAAATCTTTGTAATTGAGTTTTGTCCCAAATTTCATCAGGAAATTTATCTGCAAAATCAATTGCTCTTGAAAATGGAGTAACCATTCCATGGGAGATTGTATGTTCTAAAAACAGACATTTGTTTGAAAAAGATTAATTTTGGTGGGTGATAAAACCAAACCATTCTTTTTAATACATTTTTCAAATTGATACAAGTGTTTCCAATGGGTTGCAACAGACTAAAAGAAAACGAGTATATCATCGATATACACAATTGTGAAATGGGAAAAAGGGGAGAGAATTTCGTTCATGATATTCTGAAATTCACTCGGTGCATTTTTGAGACCAAAGGGCATTACATTCCATTCGTAATGTCCAAAGGGAACATTGAAGGCAGTTTTATACCTATCACTGGGGTGGATCTGGATTTGCCAAAATCCAAACTTGAGATCAAATTTAGAAAAGACACATGTTGAATGTAATCTTTTTAGAAGATCTCGTTGATGAGGAATGGGGTATCTAATCCATCGTAAGACCTGGTTAAGGGGCTTATAATTGATGACTAGACGAGGACTACCTCTCTCAAGCTCAGCTGCTTTTCTGACATAAAAGGTTGAGCAGCTCCAAGGAGATTTGGAGTGACGAATGAGGTTCTTATTCAGCAACTGCTGAATTTCTTGCTTGCAATATTCCATGAGCTCAGAATTCATTTGAATTGGTCTGGCTTTGGTCGGAATTTTGCACTCATTGAAACTTGGTTCATAGGGGAGATGAACACAGTGTTGTTTCCTATGCTAGAAGGCATTAGGCAAATTAGAACATAGCTCAGTCTTGAGATGTTCTTGGAATTGGACAATCTGAGATTGTAATTTTGGATCTTGGATTTGTTCATCAATCCTTTTATAAGCAATTTCCTGCTTGAGTGAGTTTAAATGTTGTTGTTTCGGAGATATGAAATTAAGAAATTGAACCTTGCGATTCATTTGATTAACTTCAAATATTTTAGGTTGAAACAAAAACTTAAACTCAACATCAGTTCCTAAATAGGCAGCCTTAATATAATCTTTGGAAACTGTAAAAGGAGAAATTGCAGCAATAAAAGGCGATCCTAAAATCATTTTCTGTTCCATGTTTTTAACAAGGAGAAAATGTTGCTTGATACAAACTTTATCTTTGCAAATATGTGCATTGGTAAGTTTGTAGTTTGTACTGAATTTTTAATTGAGAATTGTTTGTGGTATACAATTTTTGATTTGTGATTGTAAAGTATTGTGTTGGTACAATACCTTCTTGGTTGCAATTCATATAAGCTCCTGAGTCAATCAGGGCAATGGTTGATATCAAGATTTCCTTCTTGATAAAAAGATGAACATGCACATACCATTTCTGGATTTGGACTTGATGAGGTATGCACTGATTGATATTGTTTAAAAACTGAGGAGTGGGTTCTTCTTGAGATACAGGTTCAGAAGAAGAAGCTTCTTGAGGAACTGTTTGGAGATCTTGGAATTTAAGATCTAGAAGCAGTTGAGATTGTTTAAGTAAAGCAATATCTTTTTTGATATTGTTTACTTCATACTGGAGATCAGAAATGCTAGTGGGAGATGAAGTAACAGACGATCGTTTGAATCTGTCTATAACTTCCTTATGACTATAGAAAGGATTAACCACCTCAGGAACATTCTGGGGTTTGGTTATTGAAGTCTTAATATGCTGAAGGTATTCAGTTTTAAGACTGGGATTTTCAATTTTGTCAACAAAATCTAACAGGATGCTAGATTGTTTTTTGTTAGACAACATATTGATAGTCTTGCAATGACATGCTTCTGTGCAAGCATCAGAAATATCAGAGACATTTAATTAAGAGGAGAAGCGATTGATGTTGAAGAGTTGGAGCTCTTCATCAGATGATTCGGCTTCTGAATCCATTAGAACATTAAGAAACATGTTCTTAATTTCTTCAAGTGCTTGTAAGGCTCGAATCTTTTGGGTCATTCTGCAAGATTTTGCATAATGGCCTGGACGTCCACACTTAAAGCAAACAGGCTTTGAAGTTGGATTGGGCTTGTACTGTTTCTTGAAGGTTTGGGCTTGGGTTTATGTGTCCCATGCCTCTTGGGCTTACTGTAGTACTTATCTAAATTCTTGGGTTGTTTAGGCCCATAAGGTTTTTTATATTTGTACTGTCTTGTTGGATGAGATCTGTAAAGCTGTTTGGAATGAGATTTTGAATTGGGAATTCTAAAATCTTCAAATCCATATTGCTGACAAAAATCACCAAGTTCTTTTGGCCCATGTATATGCTGCTTCTTAAGCTGATGTTTCAACCTAAGATCATGGCATATTTGCAAGGCACATTTGTTAATAAAAAAAAGATTTCCATATGTAAGGCGTTCATATGGAATATCTCCTTGATACATTTCTTGTAATTTATTCCTAACTGTTTTTGCAAAGATAGCAGGTAAACCAGAAAGAAACTTTCATTTTCAGAAAGGATTACTTGCTTCAGATTGTTGCATAACCTTTTTGAGGAAAATGTCCTTGTACCATCTGAAATGGCTAAGAGTCGGACATTTGTGAATCATAAGTAGATCTTTAGATTTACCTTGAAATTCACCAGGATCCCCAATAAAGTGTTTCAGAATACTAACAATCAATGTGATAACAGAATCAGGAATAAATTGCCCATGATCAGTCTTCATTAGTTGACCATCAGGGCCAATTTTAACTGCTTGTAAAATTGCTTGTTGTTCACCTATGGTAAGATAATTATCCCACCATCCTTTGATTAACCCAGAGAAACCAGCGATGATAACATGAGCTATGGTCTTATCATCTTTGTTCTCACTACGATAGGTGGATGCCATCATAATCATTTCTTGGGTTAATTCAATGACACTTTCTTCAGATAAACCATCTATATTCCATATATAGAGATTACCTGTAGAAAATGAACCAAATGCTTGTAATGAACGTTCTTCATATTGCATGTCTGGTAAGGAAGGTCTTGGATAAAAATTTCTTGTTTTGGGATTTTGATACTCACCATAAGATTTTGCTGTTTTAGCACACTTTATGGGATTGACCTGGTATTGGATGAAATTTAATCTATCCAATTTAGCCATAGGATCAAAATCTTTACTAATGTCAGATTCAACAGACATGTCAGGGTTTGACAGGGTGTTGATTATGAGTTTTGAATCAAAATTTAAAGCTGCTATTTTACCATCAATATCTTTGATTAATTGTTGCGAGTTTGTAAAAACATTTTGAGAAACTGTTGTGGGTTTGAAGAATGAGGTTTGCTTAGTTTCTTTAATATGTTTTTCTTGTATTCTCTTGTCTTTAAGAGCATTTTGTAAAAGTTGATCTTGTACGAATTTATCGCCAAGTTCATGGAGAAGAATATTGGTATAATTATTCTGTTGAATAATTTTGCTTATGCCTTTTGTTTGATTCTCAGAAGAAGGATCTTTAAGAGGAGAAGCAACAAGATCTTGTCCCATATTAGCAAATGTAAATTCGCTAAGAAGGGGCAAAATTGAATTAATTGATTGGTTCTCAGTAGAAGTCCAAATTTTAGAGGAAACATTCAAAACATGAACATGTTGAAGATGAACATTAAAATACCAATCTAAGAAAGGTAAATTCTCTTTTAGTTCTTCACAACATTCATAGAATTGTTTGCCTAAATCTATTCTCTGAGATTCACTTGTTTGAGCATAGAACGTTTGACGTCTTTGCTTATTGGTTTGTGACATAAATTCTGCTTTAATATTTTCTTTATCTAAAAGAAAGGTGTAGACAGACAATGAAGTGAAGGTGGATAATTCATTTCCGATTGTGTAGGAGATTGATATTCTTGCTCAATTTCCTGTTCATAAGAGGGATTGTAAATTGGTTGTGGGAGCTCCGGATACTGGGGATTTGGCCTAATATTCACAAGATCAAGATGGGGTAGAGCATTTGGTGTAGTTGCTCTGGTGAGATGAGTAGGAGCAGTTCTAAAAGAGGCTTCAAATCTGCGTTCTGATTGGAAGTCTGAAGGGTTGAGTCTTGTTACTCTTGCTTCAGAGAATCTTAATTCTACTGACCCATCAGGGAGAGTAAAAACATGATCAAGCTGGCTAGGAGGAAGTCTCCTAGGAACAGCCGCACCTTGAACCTTCCATGTTTCTGGAAGGGTGACTTGATTCCAATGGATTGTCTTTGGAACAATAACATTGGTTTTCTCCTTATTGGCTTGGAAAAGGATTGTGTATCCTTTGTCAGACTCTTGTAAAGCTTTTGGGCTTAACTGAGTTTTCATAGCCTTAAAGGTGATCTTGTAGATAAATGCTAAGGGTTCAGAACCTTCGATCATATCATAACCAGATGTCTGAATATTGAGAGTCAGTGTTTCAAGGACATTTGGATCCTTAAGTGACACTGAGAAATTGGGGTAGCAGTTGAAATAAACTAAACCCGATGACAGAGTTGACTCTGCGATTCCAAGCAGAGAATCATGAAACCTATTGTGTCTACAATCGCGAAGTGCAATTAAGGCACAGGTGTCAAGTCATGTTTTGTAAGAGGCTTGAGTCTGATTTGGATCAACCCGATATGGATGTACTTGTAATCCTGACTATGCAAATAGTCAAGTGTTTGAGATGAACACAATTGTTTTGAATCTAAAGATCCATTGAGAGGCACAGTCTGTTCAACTATGTCAATTAGATCTTCAATTTTTTGAGAGAAAAAGGATTGAGAAACTTCATAAATTTTCCTGTATGGAACAGCTGGTATAGACCAGTTTTGTAAATCTTTTTCAACTTCTGGAATTCTACATTCCATCTTGTTTTGTAAATTTGGATTGTTTGCCCTGGAGCTAGAAGAACGGGAAAGTCTTGAAAACAAAGACATTTTTCTGTTTCTTGGGGTAAAAACGAGAACACTGTGCCTGGACTACCTACAGCTGGAACACCGGTATGGGACCACCTCACCCTCTCATATCGCGTTCACCATGGCGACTTACTCAGGGTTCAATACAGCTGACCAACATACTTTTACTGGCTTACCAACGCTATCAACGGCTGACCAACGATACCTAGGACTCACCACTATTCCCCCGGAAAAAGATGAATGGCTCTGATACCAATTTGCATGGCTAACAATGGAAGGAGAAAAGAGGAAGAGGAGGCCATCATTGATAATGAAGAGATTGTTCTTCTGGTTTTGAACGGATAACAAAAGCTACATATGAGAGCTGAGGAGAAGAGAGCTTTTTGTCTCAAGTAGATTTACCAAAACAACCCCAGTTTCAGAATGAAATGGCAATCCCAGCTCTAACGGCTTATCGACATCCGAGATGTGTTTTCATCGTGCAACCACAGTTTTTGCTTTGTACCACCATTTTCACTTTTTTTTATTTGAAAATACTAGGAAACCAGGTTTTGCAATTAGGGTGATGTAGCGTGATTTTGAAAGAATAATGAAATCTACAATATATTTATATGTATCTCGAGGTTGTAAAAACTCCTATGATCCTAGTTGCATAACCTGATTACAAAACTGATTATCTAGCTTCTCTAGCCTCACTCTTTATCATTATATCATCCTTAAAAAGCCTACCAACTGATACCAT
The DNA here is from genome assembly GCA_003290165.1 of Berberis thunbergii. Classification (NCBI taxonomy): domain Eukaryota; kingdom Viridiplantae; phylum Streptophyta; class Magnoliopsida; order Ranunculales; family Berberidaceae; genus Berberis; species Berberis thunbergii. The sequence goes on from QNQO01010307.1 coordinate 23,219, forward strand.
TTCTACCTTGTCCTCCTTAGAAACTTGCATGTAAGCTACTGATACCATTTTCATGCCCTTTTTTTTTACTTGTTCTTGTATCACTTTTTTTTTAAACATTTTCTGTCTAGTATGACTTTTCTTCAACTCATTTTATTTGAAAAAATAATAAAATGTGGGGGTTCCATGATGATGAAAATCGAATTAACCCCATGAATTTCTAAATAAGAGTTTGTTTGGTCACATTAATTCCTTATTCACCAATGTCAATCATCTCCATTGTCATCATATCTAAATTACGTATAACGCCTGCTCCCCTTAGGAACAATAAAAAACAAAATAGAGAAGGGAAAATGAGAAAACATTGCCCCCGTTTCATTATTTATGTATATGTTAAATCTTCATCAATAGATTGTCTCTTGAATTCCTTATTTGACATATTCAAATACATGCTCACCGTCACTCATGTAATTTAAATGAGAGATTCTACATGTCGAGGAAATGGGCGAGGGAGGGTGTAGCGCACGTGGTTTGTAAAAAAAAATTTGCGGGAAATCAAAAAATTTGGGGAGAAGGAGGGAATGGGGAGAGCACTCCCCATTTTCATTCTCAAGCTCAGACCTGAGACCTCTCCCTCTCCCTCTCCCCATTTTCATTCTCAAAATCATACACTCCCTCTCCCCATTTTCCATCTCGACACTCTCTCCCCCAACGAAGCTCTCCCTCTCCATCATCAACTCAAACGAAGCCAGAGAAGAAGTCCCTGTCGTAGGCCAGAGAAGAAGGAGAAGAAGCTCACCCTCGTCCCAAGGTAAATCTCCCCTTTATTTCTAGATCTAGGGTTTCTTATTTTAGATCTAGGGTTTCTTTTCGATTTATTTTCAAGAATACTGTAATTTTCAGAAATGTGTAGTGCACTTATTCATTATATAAAAACTTTTAAATCAGTTGTTACATTAAACTATTTATGTATGTGTCTGCAGTTTATGGTGTTTGCATGTTCAGACTCTCGCGTGTCTCCTTCGCAGATTCTTAGTTTCCAACCAGGGGAGGCTTTTATGTATAGAAATATCGCTAATGTGGTTCCATTTTATGATAAGGTTCCAACCCCAATTGATTGTTTTCTTTATCAAACCATTGCGTAAAAGTTTTATTGAACCTTAATACGTTTCTCCTAAATCCTTAGTTGAAGAACCAATTAAGTTTGTATGTTTTGTTGCAAGTCATGGATTTCATTGTGTATGTGCAGACCAGGTACTCAAGCATTGGTGCTGCCATTGAATATGCAATTCTGCAACTAAAAGTAAGGCCTTGTTTGTGGTTATTTAGTCGTCAATTATGGATTTGCACTTAGAAATTTCATTTCATTTGTGGCAGGTAGAAAATATACTGATAGTTGGACACAGTAGGTGCAGTGGGATTGAACGACTCATGTCAGATAAACCCAAGTCCAGGTAACATATTTGTATGCTATAAAAAAAATATGCTAATATTTGTTTCAACAATGAATCCATATTGACATAGAAGGAATACTAAATAGAACATCAGTTGGTTTCTTGGTTGATTTGAATGCATGCACGTCTGTGCAGCTACTTCATCGACGACTGGATGAATGTGGCCTTACCTGCCAAAGATAAGGTTAAACAAGATGAAGAGAATGCATCTAGCAAGCACGTCCCCTTTGAGGTCCAGTGTGAGTTCTGTGAAAAGGTGAAGTTCCTGTTGATTGTTAATTGCATCATCCTTGTTTGAGAAATGTATCAGCAGCATCCTGAAGATTATCATTTTAAAAAAGACTGACAATATGCATTATCATTTTTCAGAATGTAAAGAAAACTGATTTTGAGTTCTAAATTGTAAAAAATAATGTAAAGAAGACTTACAGTGAAAATGCAAAAGCTTTGGACTAATTTTGCATTACTGCTTTATGCATTACTTCATTTGGCAGGCTGATTTATGCCGAAGCTGAAAATGCATTACCAATTTATGCTTTACTTCATTTGGCAGGCTGAAAATGCCGAAGCTTTGGACTTACAGTGAAAGAAGACTGATTTATGCATTACTTCATTTGGCATGCTATGATGAAAATGTCGAAGCTTTGGACAAATTTTGTGTGGCTTGTGAAATTATGCTGGAGAAAGAAGACTTATAGTGAGCGACCATTTGAGTTGTAATGGTTGTAAGAAGCAATATCTGTAAATGGTTGTAATGGGCATTTTGTAATGGTTGCAATATCTGTAAATGGTTGTAATGAGCATTTCTGTCAGTTGAAACAGTTATCAACAAACTAAGAATTGCTATTAAGAATTCTGTAAGAATTGCTATTGCTAAGAATTTTGTCAGTGATTGCATTTCTTTCTTTCTTTGCATTTCTTGAGTGTTTGAATGTTGTTCCTTCATATTACTAGCTGTTGTCATATGTGTATGATGTTTGGAAGATCCCGAGTTAGTCTTTCACTTATGCATATTTGTTGCACAAAGAACTGAGAAAGGTAAGCCACCCACACTCCTGAACATTTCCATGGTTCCATTGAATGGTTTGCACTTTTATGGTTGATGGTATTTGAAGAATATTGCCATTGACTGTGTGTTTCTTTTGCTTCAAAGTGGTAGGTAGATTTCACTTGATAACTATTCAAAGTCTGATTCTGCCTGCTGTCCTCAATCAATCAGTAGGATAATTTGAGCACTTGTATGTTGCCTGTTCATACCCACGCCTGAAATCGGTGCTGCAAATCATCCAAACTCCATTATGGATTGTATTGTTACCACAAATAATATGCTACATGCTAACTAAATGATTTGACAGTGTTCATATGACTTTCAATTCTGTTGGTTGGGTTTAAATTGCAAACTGATATCTCTCTGATCACTTCTGTGTATAAACTGAATAGGAATGTGGCTAAGTGACAATTTTGAAATCAGCAAGAGGTGCATTCTAGTTCATAAAGGGTAATGTTGGATCGAGAATGATAATAAATGCAAACCTCTGAATTGTAGGAAGAATCTGCTATCATTATTTGCTCAAAATGAGAACAAATGAAACAACAAGAAAGTAAAAATGAGAAAGCTGGTATGTTCAACAATTTCATGACATAAAGTCTTGGCAACAAAAAATATACGTTGTGATCAGGTTGGTTAATCTTGTTTATCTTCATTTACCTATTTTTGTTATATTGTTCAATGTGTTTCAGCCTCTCTGAATATTATAATGACGGTGATTCTAAATGGCGAGGAAACAAGCGAGGAAACGGACGAGGGAGGGGGGTGTGACCCTCATCCCCATTTCTGACCACGCTGATTTCCTCGCTGTTTTATAACTTTAATAATCAGATAATCCTTTGTGAATAAAAAGTTAGGTTTCCTCAGTTTGTCTTTAATGTTTTTTCTCAAGCATTACTCTTGATTCCTTGTAGTTTGGGATTTCTTTCACCATCGATCCCTTTTATGAGGATCAGAAGTGGAAAAATAACATGTGATGATTGGTTGTATTTGTTCAAAGAAGTGATTGCTTATGATAATTTGAGATTTGCCAGAGTTCTTGGCATCTTTGTTTTAAAATCAACAATTTTATGAAGGTTGTCATTGTGATGTGAGATTCAACCATTGTTTGATTTATTCATGATAGTTAAACATTGCATCATATTTTGCAGTTACTTTCATGGCAGCTAACATGACGTGACGTCAGTTTCCTTTATGTCCAACTAAAACTATAGATGGATAACAAATAAATTGTAAGAAGCACAAGCTTCATAATGGAAATGGTGTCTGATCCATTTGGCTGTGCAAGAGAAATTATGTGGTCATTTGTTTGTTTACATCATCAAGAATTTACTACATTGGTCATCAAGAATCCAAACCATGCAAAATAAAATGGACTCCTGCATTCTGTTGAGCATTCCTTTAAACCAACAGCACTTGGCAGCACTTGCATTCTGCAACAACTATTAAGCCTTCAACATTTGCATTCTGCAACAACTATTAAGCATTCCTATTCTTTCACCTTGTGTATGTGAATCGTATAGGGAATCAAACAACTTTTCATATCTCTTGATCAGCTTCAACTTGTCAAGCTTTCTAAACACCAACATTTCAAAATGACATTTTCAGCAGAGCCACTCCTCCAAAATGACATTTTTAGCATTTGCAGCAGAGCAGAGCATTTTTCGCATTCTAGCAGAGCATTTTCAGCATTTTCACCAAATCACATTCTAGCAGAGCCACTCCAAAATTCCAGACGAGACTACAATATACCCTTTACAAACAAGTATACACACCATCTGCAAATCACAAACCCCATACCCCAAAAAAATGAATGAATTGTTTGTAGTGAATAGTGATGAATAATATGTCTCATGTACTCAGTAATGTACCTGTAATGGGTGTCACATATACTTCACACTTGAACAAAAATGACAAAATACAAATCCAAATGTAATAGAAAGTGTTTTGGATCAAGAACCCCACAATTAAGACTAAACTCTGTTTGCTTTACAAAGATCTCTCATTTCTTCTTCAACTTTGGTCAGAAAAGAAGAGAAAGCAAATCTAACATTCAAACTAGAACCAACAAAGTTGGAAAAAACTTTCACATTGATACTAGAAAACATAGATGGCAAAAGAGCATTCCTTTTATATCCCATATGAATCATGTCAGTGTTGTTACAAAAGAGAAAGTAAAAATAAAGCAAGAAAAGGAACATAACAAGTACTTAAATCTCAGTTAGTGTGTCAACACTGTTTCTGTGAATTATAATGTCAGTCTCTTCTTTTGACCGCAACAAATTCAGTTTTCTAATCTGATGAGATCAAATGGGAACAAATAGACTATGTATGTATTATAGGATTTCCAATTGAACTTAAAAGCTCCTTTAACTTACTACTGTTTCCTGGCAGCTCTAGCGTCACCTATCAAATTATTTGACAACATATAAAGCTATGAGTTACAACTTACAATTACAGAATATCAAAGCAAAAATGTAGCATAGAACATCTACGTTTTCCTATGCAAACACTTTCCTCCAAAATTCTCAATATACAAAATATTGTTCAATTGCTGAAAATTTGGTACATAATACTTAATTGCCAGCAAAATTAATAAAGCATCGTAATTACCTCTTTAAAAGCTTCACTGTAGGAATAATCTTCAAAGCCCTGCATGTAAGCATACATATAAGGAGAACTGCCAAACTACTGGATAAGTAATGATGGATATGTATATGTTAGCTTGGTTTTAAGAACTTGTTCCTACACCACCATTTCTCATTTCTTCAAAACCCATTTACTTCTCTTCACTCTCTCACAGGCATTTCTTCAAACACCACCTCTGCTCTCTCGTTGTCAGTCTCAATACTGAAATTCCATCTCTCCAGAACCTCGGAAGTTGCCTAGCGTGCTCATAATCACAAGCACAATCCTTGAAATTCCCTTCACTCTCTCACAAGCGCAATTCCATCTCTCGTTGTCAGTCTCAGAAGTTGCCTGGAGTGATTCTGTGGAGATGGAGTGATTCGAGGTGGATTGATTCTATTTTTTGGTCCTTCCCTCTTAAATTTCAGCAACGAAATTCAAAATGGATTTCCCGCTATTTTTTTTTGAAACAAAGGTCGAACACGTGCGAGGCACCCTCCCTCGCCCATTTCCTCGACATGTAGAATCTCTAAATTTATATCATACAACTAAAGCAAACTGAGAAAACGAACTAATACGGGTGGAATGACGTCAAACATAAGATGTGCAAAACCTTTGAAAATGGACTATCTTGAAAATGTATTATGAGTAGAGAAGTATTGAAGGCATGTCAGTTGTTGAAGCACAATTTGCATGATGATTCACATGGAAAGTTCTGTATGTGCAGAGAAAACCTAACCCGAAATACAAAACAAGATCATTCCTCATCAATTTTAACATCTACAATAACTTATAGACGATGCTGCAAAATTCACTGATGACAAAAACAGACAATAAGTATTCGATTTTTATCGAGCAAAAAACACAGATTCAAACTTTCTCCCTAATCGATTGAGATTCGAAGTAAAACCTGTGATGAGGGTGTAGATCTGATTAAATCCTCCAAGTCTTGAAATGCTGGCAGTCTTCAACAACAAAAACAAAGAAATTCATCTAACATTCAACATAGAAATCCAAAATTTATTCAATGGGCTGTTGGGAAATCATACCACGTTTGCAAAACTAGGCTTTGTCATCAACAGTCTTCTTCAGGAGTGGAGAAATCGATCCATTCAGGGGCATTGATGGGTTGGTAGAGGTCGTCTTAGAATATTAAAATCTTACATAGATTGAAACACCACAACCTTCAATGACTGAAATAGAGTATTAAAAAACAAATAAGAATAAAAAAAATACCGAAATGAGAGAAAATGAAGAAATAAGAACAAACAGTGACAAGTTATCAAGCAACTGAATAATAGAAGGAGCATTTGACGATCTCATCCAAGGGTTGTAGAACCTCACTCTCCTTGTTCTTCTTCGTCTTCATCTTCGAACCATCAAGATCCGTCGACGCCAGTCATGAGTTATTGAGGTTTCATGGCCTTCTCCTGCGAAGTGAGCAATTCATGGGCTTCGATCGCTCGAATCGCCGCAATCAAATTTTTGAAACCTCCGCCGAGCACCGCCGGATTAGTAGTGTTGCCGGAGCAGTCCCTTGATATCTCTCTCTATATCTCTCTCTCTCTTTCTCTCCCTAGATCGATCTCTCTCCTTCGGTTATCTCTCCTCGGATCTCGCTGATCTCTCACTACATTCCTTATTCAAAGAAAATGGAGGGGGTCTCTAAAATTTCAAGTGAAATCCAGCAGTTTGATTTTTTTTTCCGCCTTTATTCTATAGCGTTTTACTATTGTAACGCTATTAAGACTTGGCTTTCCATAGCACACGCGAAATAAGTGCTATATTTAAACATTGATTCTAGCTGTCGAGGGAATGGGTGAGGAAAACAGCGAGGGAGGGAGGCGACCGTCCATCCCCTTCGGGATGCGTGCAAGAAAAATGAAGGCACACATCCCGAAGGGGAAGGACGGTCCCCTCTATCCTTCCCTCCCTCTCTGTTTTCCTCGCCCATTCCCTCGACAGCTAGAATTTTCCATTTTTAAATGCTATTAATGGGCACTTGTGGCATAATATAACAGTCACCCCATCGAGCAAGCATGATTGGACGGTAAGTGAGACATATATGTATATGTTGAAAAAAAAATTGTTGTATACGTCTAAGAAAGGTTTTATCAGTTTTTATGAATTTGGAAAGGATAGGAGCAAGTAGCAACCATCTATCTTACAATTCACAATGCCCTTTTTGTTTGTCCTACGTGGCATGAGAGAGTTTGCCTTGGTGGTCACCACTTAAGTGAAAAAATTTAAAATTTTGAACTCCCGACTCTTAACCTCCCACTCTTTCAAACTCTCCCTCATCCCGTACCTCTACTCCACCTCTCCAAACTCTCAACCCACCTCTCCACCTCTGCTTCTCCATCTGCTCTATGCGTAAAGGAGGATCTTCTCCATTTTTAACAAAGCTTCTCTTCGTGAAGGAAGATCTGTCATCTGATTCTGGTAATCTTAGTGAAGATGATGTCGAGGCTTATTGAAAGAATAATGTTTATTGAATCTCACAACTACCTGTCAGTTTTATTCTCTTTTGAAATTTTTTCCATCTTGCAGCTTCTAAGTGGAAGAATCAAGTAAGAAAAATCTAAGTGGAAGATCAAGTAAGAAACTCAAGTTACAATAATAGAAGTGGAGACTTAATGACTTGATTGTGTTTCATATGTTTGGCACGGGTCAATTGTTACACTTGCATTGACTGTACTTACAAGTTCCCAAGCAATATTGATTGTATGGTCCAAAAGTTCCGAAAAGTATGAGTACAGTGTGACTACTGCAAATTTCTCAGTAAGAAGATTTCAACATTCTGCTGTTACCCTGCCCCTACAATTGTAGTTCATATTTAACAAAAATGAATTACACAGTCATTCTGATGTTTTTTTGTTTGGAAATAGGTGGAGGCTTTGAAGTGTCTGTTTTCACTTGCATACTTGGCAAGAATCTGGAGGAACGAAGGAGTCACTGAAGGTAACAAGTAACTCTTGCTCTTTTCTGTGTTTTGTGGTTTGTCCACTGGATTGTAGTTTGATGCCTTGTCTGGTTGAATGCATATCTGCTTTCTTGACCCTATACTTGACCCTAGCTTCAATGGGGTTTCCTCTTCAATGTATTCTCCAATAAAAAAATCTAGTTCTTCTTCTTCTTTGACTTCTTCATTTTATATTTAATAGCCTCTGCTAACTCGCCTCCACTACTGGATGCACCATATCTGTTTGATGAAATTCCTCTTTGAACAATTATTTGATTTCTTCTTTCTTCATTTGATATATTTGATTATGCATTTAGTAACTTATTCTTCATTTGATAATGCTAACTCTTATTCTTCATTTGATTTAAAATGAATAGAGATGGGTTTTAGTAACTTATAGATTATGCATTTATATATTTTGGAGTAACATTGTTGAATGGTGTTTTTGTCTTTGAATTAATTAAGAACTTAGTCTCTTCAGAAAACCTTTGAAGCTAAAACATGTCATAGATGGCAACACATACAACTTTTTAAATAACTTTGTGTTCCAACCAGACAAAAATTGCCATAGATATGAGCAACTACAATTGATGGAGAAGCAACATGCTATGGTCATGGATAATATCAAGGAAAAAAACAAAGAACTACATTCCTATTACATACCTTGACAGTGACAGAGTCATTTACAACAAACTTTTGCTCCATAAGAACTACTTCTTCCAAGTATTTTCGCAAACGACCCTCAACCATTTTCTCTATGGCGATCTGAGGTTTACCTGTAGTTTCTGCCTGCAAAGTTTCTCTATGACAAAACAAAGTTTCTTTAACAGAACATCAAACTACATCATCCAATTAGAGAAAATTTCTTCATAAGATGCTCATACTTAATGCATTCTTTCAAGACATTTTGTATCCTGCCGGCTACCCCACGACCCAACCAAGTAAACATGGTTATTCACCATACAAAGTATTACATTAGGGGGAAAAAGGATAATTAAGTGTAAGTGTATTTATAATGGTTATTCACCCTACTGGATACACCATATTTGTTTGATGAAATTCCCCTTTGAACAAACACTATTTGTAGAAAATGTTTGAAATATTATTTGATTTCTTCTTTATTCTAAATTTAAAATGAATAGAGTTGGGTTTTAGTAACTTATAGATGACGCATTATGGTGTTTTTGTCTTTGAATTGATTAAGAACTTATAGATGTCAGGGAGTTGTATGGAGAAATTTCATTTCCAGTTTGAAAATCCAAGGTTTATGACAACTGAATTCACTTCAATATTCTTCTTTGTGACATTTTGTCCTACGTATGTACTATCAATTTAAGAAGCAATGATAGTCCAATCTATTTAAGAGCAAAGTAGAGCATTTTCATGTAGATGAAATTAATTGGGGATAGCAATATTAATCTGGCATTGTTAATTACCATTGTGAATTGGTTTGTTAAGGTATTGGTAGTATGACTGTTGCATCTAACTGTCATTTTTGAATTTGAAAAATTGATACTTGACAAATGAGAAACCTTGATTCATCAATTTCAAGTTTTCCTTTTTTTGAAGTTGTATTTACACTGTGAATACATGAACACTAGCTAATGCCTGAAAGTCTGATGTACAGGTGGTTCAATATTAAGAGCAAGTATAGCATTTTCATGTAGATGAAATTAATTAGGATTTTAATATTAATTTGGCATTGTTAATTACCATTGTGAATTGGTTTGTTTGATTTGGTTGTTAATTTGCCTTCACAATCACATGTATGAATGGTTGATACTATTTGTAGTTGAGAATGCCTGCTTTCGAAAAATCATAACTTGAAGAATAGGAGTCTCGTAGGCAGCATGCATGCTTGCTTGCTTAGTGTTCCATTTTTGGTGTCAATAATAATCCATTTTCATGTAGATGAAATTAATTGGGGATAGCAATATTAATCTAGCATTGTTAATTACAATTGTGAATTGGTTTGTTTGATTTGGTTGTTAATTTGCCTTTACAATCACATGTATGAATGGTTGATAATGTCTGTTTTCAAAAAATCAGAACTTGAAGAATAGGAGTGTCGTAGGAAGCATGCTTGCTTGCTTAGTGCTCCATTTTAGGTGTCAATAATAATCTGGCAATAATAATCCATTTTGATGTAGATGAAATTAATTGGGGATAACAATATTAATCTGGCATTGTTAATTGCCATTGTGAATTGGTTTGTTTGATTTGGTTGTTAAGGTGTTGGTAGTATGATTGTTGCATCTAACTGTCATTTTTGAATTCGAAAAATCGATACTTGACAAATGAGAAACCTTGATTCATCAATTTTAAGTTTTTTTCTTTTTTGAAGTTGTATTTACACTATGAATACATGAACACTAGCTAATGCCTAAAAATCTGATGTACGGGTGGTTCAATATTAAGAGCAAGTATAACATTTTCATGTAGATGAAATTAATTGGGGATAGCAATATTAATCTGGCATTGTTAATTACCATTGTGAATTGGTTTGTTTGATTTGGTTATTAATCTGATTTGTTTGATTTGGTTGTTAATTTTCATGTATGAATGGTTGATACTATTTGTAGTTGAGAATGTCTGCTTTCGAAAAATCAAAACTGAAAGAATAGGAGTGTCGTAAGCAGCCAACATGCTTGCTTGCAGGCTGGCTGGCAGCTTGCTTGCTTAGTGCTCCATTTTAGGTGTCAATAATAATCCATTTTCATGTAGATGAAATAATTGGGGATAGCAATATTAATCTGGCATTGTTAATTACCATTGTGAATTGGTTTGTTTGATTTTGTTGTTAATTTGCCTTCACAATCACATGTATGAATGGTTGATACTATTTGTAGTTGAGAATGCCTGCTTTCGAAAAATCAGAACTTGAATAATAGGAGTGTCGCAAGCAGCATGTTTGCTTTCTTGCAGACAGGCAGGTAGGCAGCTTGCTTGCTTAGTGCTCCATTTTAGGTGTCAATAATAATCCATTTTCATGTAGATGAAATTAATTGGGGATAGCAATATTAATCTGCATTGTTAATTACCATTGTGAATTGGTTTGTTTGATTTGGTTGTTAATTTGCCTTCACAATCACATGTATGAATGGTTGATACTATTTGTAGTTGAGAATGTCTGTTTTCGAAAAATCAAAACTTGAAGAATAGGAGTGTCGTAGGCAGCATGCATGCATGCTTGCTTGCTTGCAGGATGGCAACATGCATGTTTGGTTGCAGGCAACATACTTGCTTGCTTAGTGCTTCATTTTAGGTGTCAATAATAATCTGGCAATAATAATCCATTTTCATGTAGATGAAATTAATTGGGGATAGCAATATTAATCTGGCATTGTTAATAACCATTGTGAATTGGTTTGTTTGATTTGGTTGTTAATTTGCGTTGACAATCACATGTATGAATGGTTGATACTATTTGTAGTTGAGAATGTCTAATTTCAAAAAATCATAACTTGAAGAATAGGAGTGTCGTAGGCAGCATGCTTGCTTGCTTGCAGGCAGACACGCAGCTTGCTTGCTTAGTGCTCCATTTTAGGTGTCAATAATAATCTGGCAATAATAATCCATTTTCATGTAGATGAAATTAATTGGGGATAGCAATGTTAATCTGGCATTGTAATTACCATTGTGAATTGGTTTGTTTGATTTGGTTGTTAGTTTGCCTTCACAATCACATGTATTAATGTTTGATATTATTTCTAGTTGAGAATGTCTGCTTTCAAAAAATCAGAACTTGAAGAATAGGAGTGTCGTAGGCAGCATGCATGCTTGCTTGCAGGCAGGCAGGCAGGCAACTTGATTGCTTGAAGGCATCATGCTTGCTTGCTTAGTGCTCCATTTTAGGTGTCAATAATAATCTGGCAATAATAATCCATTTTCATGTAGATGAAATTAATTGGGGATATCAATATTAATCTGGCATTGTTAATTACCATTGTGAATTGGTTTGTTTGATTTGGTTGTTAATTTTCCTTCACAATCACATGTATGAATGGTTGATACTATTTGTAGTTGAGAATGCCTACTTTTGAAAAATCAAAACTTGAAAAATAGGAGTGTCGTAGGCAGCATGTTTGCTTGCTTAGTGCTCCATTTTAGGTGCCAATAATAATCTGGCAATAATAATCCATTTTCATGTAGATGAAATTAATTGGGGATAACACTATTAATTTGGCATTGTTAATTACCATTGTGAATTGGTTTGTTTGATTTGGTTGTTAAGGTATTGGTAGTATAATTGTTGCATCTAACTGTCATTTTTTAATTCAAAAAATCGATACTTGACAAATGAGAAACCTTGATTCATCAATTTCAAGTTTTCTTTTTTTTTGAAGTTGTATTTACACTGTGAATACATGGACACTAGCTAAAGCCTGAAAATCTAATGTACAACATGCTTGCTTGCTTAGTGCTCCATTTTAGGTGTCAAAATTTTTACCATTTTTGTGCTCCAACATTTTAATGGAAGTGTGCTTTGAACCATAGTGAATGAATTAAGTGTATTGATCATGAGATGATTTGATTAAATTGTTGGTTTTGAATTGGTTGAGACATTGTGCTTATGATCTGACAGGCATTTAGTGCTTTGAGTTTTGATGTGTTGGGGTTTTTTTTAACATAGTTGATGGAAAAATACAATGGGAAAATATATGATTGAAAGAATAATGTCAATTCCAGAAGATTAATGTATGATAGATATTTTATAGTCCCCGCTTTTGGTTAAATTGATGGTTGGATTCCTTATTGAATTGATGGTTGGTCCAAAAAGATAGCTCAATTGTAAAACTTTTGTTGCAATCTAAAAACATTTCCCTTTTCTTTTCAGGGATCCCTAACCTTTCATTGTGCTTGACCGTGATTATGGACCACTTAGTTCAAAATCCACCCTACTATGAAATGATGATTTTCGGACAGGTACTATAGTAGGTTGATACTACTACATCTCACTTCGAATTGGTTGTCTCATATGTATAACACCTTTTTTGTTTGCAGGTGGATTCAGCCATAGAAGGAACTGTAAGAAATATTCATAGTTTTTCCACCATAATTAGACAATTTTCACCTTAAAATTACTCATTTACTTATATGTTTGCCATAGATCAAATTTCTAGAAAAACAAGGCGTCACGGTTACAGTTCGTGATGAGCAAGTTGATTCAAACTTGCCGAGGACAGTAAGAAATTTTGTTAATTTCTCTTTTCACTTAGTTTTTATTAAACTAGCCAATGATTTTAACATGTCATCCTTTTACTAGGAGCAATTTCTTATAGACAATGGCCTCAGGTTCAATGTTCCCAACAAACAGGTATTATTTCTATTTATTTATTTGTTTTTTATTTTCCACTATTTCTAACAATAATTAGATACATATTTATTTATACCAAGTTCTCTGTTTTTCTATTGTTAAAGCCAAATATGGATATGGGAAAGGGAAAAGAAAATGTCCCTGTAGACAATAACGTTTCCAAGCGTGCGCTAGGCCAACGTTTGCATCGAGAGAGAGAAAAAAATCAACCTAAGTTAGACACTACCTTGACTGCTAATGTGAATACTACAAAACAGAGAATATCCAAACTCCAATGCTTTGGGGTATGTACATCTGTTTTTTTCTAACAAAATTTATATTGGTGTTTGTTTCTTTATATAAGTATGTACATATGCTTATTTAACCTTACACCTTCGAAAATTAAATTTATATTTGTGTGTGTTTCTTTCTAGGGAAAAGGAAAAACAAAAGTGATACCCAACAATCACGCAATACCATTAAAAGGTATTCTCATAGAAGGGAAAGATTTTATAGATGCACCATCGATTTATAATGTTACTGATCAAAGGAGGAAACAAAAAGCCACAATTGCAGAAAAGGGGAAAAGCAAATTTGTTGGGGTGTGTACAACATTCTTAACATTCAATGTGTGTGCTGATCTGTGTACTGCATTATTTATATTAATTGTTTTGTAACAGGTAAAGGCAACAAACATAGCGAACAATGTAAACTATGTGGTACCATTGAAAGGTGATGTAATAGGGCCTGCCAAATCTCCTATTGCTAAGGGAATTGATGAACTTGCATATATTTTGGTACGTTTTGAGAACTATATATCTCCAAATGTATGTTTTTCAAAATTCTTATGCTTATTTGCTTAAGTTTTTTATGCAATGGAAACGAAAATGCCAGTTCTATTCAAAAGGGTAAACGAAAAGTGGTATTTATCTAGGTATGTATAAGTGCGTAACTTTATTATTATTATTAGTATTTTTTTATTTTTTTATTTTTTATTTTTTTTACTTTATTATCCTAGATTCAAAGTATGTCATGTATGTGTAATCCCCTTCTTATTTTCCCATTGTCTATGCACGTTTTCATTATTTATATTATAGGCATGCCTTAATTCTTTTAGTGTGTAATCATTTACCATTTTAAATGTATTTTAGGATAACAACATTGTTTCAGAATAATAATTCAAAACGTGCATCGCACAACGTTTGCATCGAGAAAAAAGGGAATTTTATGTGGGACGCCTCCTGTTCAAATACCTTTTCCTTCTTTCACACCCAATGATCACGCTTTTCCACAAAAGCAGTGGAACAATCACGAACGGCTATGCTCAATATCATCTCTCCCCGCTGCATGGATTATGAATTTTTTTACTATGGTAGATCAAAATGTGTTGCCACTACAACAACCAAGGAGGTGTTCATTTCTACGCCTAACGCATCCCCAAATGCACCAACAAACATGTATACTTTTTTTTTTTTTTTTTTCTATTTTCTCATATAATTTTACTTTATCAAGTTTTCTAAATTTTAACTCATTATATTCTTAAAATTTGTTTAGGCCAATTACAAATGACCAACTTCCTAATGACGATACTTCCCGTCATAATGGTTCGGATTTTCGGCATGAAATTGACTCACAACCTCATCAAGAAGAAACACGTAATTTCTTAGGAAAAATTAATTTTTTGTGTCCTCATTGCTCAGCAATACATTGGAAAGATGAAAAATTGAAGGCATCTTCGTTAAGGAATCCTTTTTTCGGAACGTGTTTTTGCAAGGAAAGGTGAAGCTGCCACTGTTATCTACCCCTCCACCATTGCTTCAAGTGTTGTATGAGGGAGATGATTTTCAATCAAATAATTTTCGTACACATATTCGCGAGTATAATGTTGCGAATGCATTTACGAGTCTTGGTACTAAATTTGAGCCAAGGGTACTCACCCACAAGCTTTATTATTCATGGAGAATTATGACATCAAACGGGAGCGTTAATTCCGCAACAAGGCCAAGATGCAGTTTATTCACAACTTTACATTTATGATCTCGATTCAGCATTACATACCCACAGTCGTCGAAATCCACTCTTGAGATTAGATGTGCTCAAAATCATTCAAGATGCTTTGTTGCAGTATAATGTGTTTGTGGAAAAATACCGTCAAGCATATGAGATTCTGAATCAAACAAATTATGTTGACCAAAACATACCTGTGTATTTACACTATAGTTGTCATAAAGATCGGCGGCATTACAATCTTCCTTCATCAAATGAAATAGCAATTATTTTGCCAGAAGATGTCCCTGAAGTAAACACAACCAGAGATATTGTCGTATTTTTGCGAGGAAATCAAGAGTTGATGAAAATTAATGAATATCACCCAGCTTACTTACCGTTTCATTATGTGTTATTATTTCCGTATGGCGACTTAGGTTGGGAACCTGAATTAACTCAGTGGGATGTTACAACTAATAGGTGTTCAAATAAACGACTTACTCAAATGGAGTTTTACAGTTATCGTTTGTTCGAACAACCAACTAAGTACTCAACAATTTTGAGAGGTGGCAAATTGCTCCAGGTGTTGTTAGTAGATGCTTGTGTTTCAACAGAGCAAAATCGATTAATGTATGTGAGGAACAATCAAACAAAGCTCAGGGCTGAGCTCTATGAAAGTCTTACGGACATTGGGCCTGATGGGTTAAGACCAGATCAATTTGGGAAGCGACTTATTTTGCCGTCATCCCATCTTGGTAGTCCAAGACACATGTTTGAGATATTTCAAGATTCAATGGCTATCACACGTTACAACAATCATCCAGATGTTTTCGTAACCATGATTGCAAATCCAAAATGGCCTGAAATTATGGATGCTCTGTTACCTCACCAAAACCCTACGGATCGCCCAGATTTAGTAGCTCGAGTTTTGAGTCAAAAAGAAAATGTCTAATGGATAAGATTATCAAAAGAGGCACATTCGGTGATGTTGTAGCTCATGTCTTTACCATTGAATTCCAAAAGCGTGGGCTACCTCATATGCACGCACTTATATTCCTTCACCATTTACAAAAAATCGCACTACCGCTCAAATTGATAAGATCGTGTGTGCAGAATTTCCTAACCTGGATAAAGATCTGATGTTATTTCAAATAGTTTTACATTGTATGGTGCATGGACCGTGTGGTGCTCGAAATTATGGAGCACCGTGTATGGAGAATGTGAGGTGCACAAAAGATATCCTTACGAAATTTCATAAACAACAACAATGGCCAAGATGGATATCCTATTTATCGACGCCGCAATACTGGCCAAGTATATAATGTGAAGGGGCAATCAGTTCATAATAGAGATGTGGTGCCATAAAGTATATATCTTTCAAGGATGTTTGATTGCTATATTAATGTCGAAGTGTGTGAGGGAATTAGATGTGTTAAATACATACACAAGTACATCTATAAAGGTCATGATAGAACAACAATGGTACTAGGGGGAGTAGATGAAATCCAACAATACTTGATTCTCGATATATTGGTCCGCCAGAAGCTGCTTGGCGAATATTTGGTCATCTTTTACATGAAGAAAATCCTATAGTGGTTCGATTGGCGCTTCATTTACCTGGAATGCATCATGTTGTGTTCAATCCTACAGATCAAGCACAATCAATTTTACTTAGAGCTAGACACCAAATGTCAACTTTAACTGCATTATTTGCATGTTGTGTTGTAGATCCGTTTGCATGTACATTTACCTACCAACAATTCCCCCAACATTTTGTTTGGTAGAAATCACAAAAAATGTGGACAAAAAGAAAAATGGGTTATGCAATTGGAAGAATGTACTTTGCCAGTCCTCATGAAGGCGAAAGGTTTTATTTGCGACTACTTCTAACGGTTGTAAAATGGCCACAATCATTTGAACATTTGCGCACATATGACAATGTTTTACACGACACCTTCAAATTAGCTTGCACCTCGCGAGGACTCCTAGAAGATGATGATGAATGGATCCAGTGCCTTGAAGAGGCTACGATCATGAAAACTGGGAATCAGTTGAGAAGATTGTTTAGTGTGATTCTAATGAAATGTTACCCACTTCACCCAGATTTGCTTTGGACAAGGTTCTTAGTGAATATATGTGATGATCTTTCGCACCAACTTCGATCAAGGTTTGGTATTTCAAATCCAACAGATGCTCAGACTATGGATTATGGTTTGTATCTCACAAATCAATTTCTTCAAGAAGGAGGAAAGAATCTGACAAAGTTCCCACCTATGCCCCTACCAATTGAAAATTGGGATATGATAGTTGGTAACAAACTCATATAGGAATATCGACAACTTCAGTATGATGGTCAAGAATCCGATGCACAATCATCCGTCGATCGTCTTAATGAGGCACAACGTTCTGATTATACTACAATAGTAACTTCAATTCTTGAAAATAAAGGAATTCATTTTTTTTTGAATTGAGGTGCAGCAATAGGTAAAACATTTTTATACAATGCCATTGCATCAAAATGTCACAGCCTTGGACACATTGTTATTACCGTTGCATCATCTGGTATTGCGGCGTTACTATTAGTGGGAGGTAGAACATCTCATTCAATGTTTCGTATACCGCTGGATGTCATGAAAAATTCAGTGTGTGGGTTAGTAAACAATCATTGCATGCTGAGTTATTCAGGGAGACCAAACTAATTATCTGGGATGAAGTTCCGATGCAACATAGATATTGTGTTGAAGTAGTTGATCGTGCACTACAAGACGTTTACAGCACCAATAAGTCATTTGCTGGTATTACTGTTGTTCTTGGGGGTGATTTTCGACAGATATTGCCAGTTATACCCAAAGGCGTCCGTGAGCAAATTGTGGCTGCATCTTTGAGGCGTTCTAAGCTTTGGTTAAACATACAAGTTCTGACTTTGAGTTTGAATATGCGGTTAGACAATGGGGTAGGCAATGACAGGTTTACGAAGTTTTTGACTGAGGTAACATTTTTGTGTAAACAATTATACATTTTACTACAATGCAATTTTTTTAATTACTGATTATTTTTATTTTATATAGATTGGAAGCACTGCACAAGATGTTATTCATATTCCACCAATGGTGCACAAGTGCAAAGATTTAAGTGAACTAATTTCTTTGGTTTATCCTCAACTAAATGTAATAGGCACAACGTCTCCAAATTATTTGACTGAGCGAACAATTCTCTCAGCAAGAAATGATGATGTGTGTGACATTAACAAAGCTGCATTATCTGATTTTTCAGGAGAAATCATTGTTTATTTAGCCGCAAATAAAATGGCGGAACATTTTGAAAATGATCATTCCATTACCAACCGTTTTCCAACTGAGTATTTGAACTCACTTAATCCTTATGGATTACTGTCATTTAAGTTAGAATTAAAAGTAGGTTGTCCAATTATGTTGTTGAGAAACATTGCACCTAAAGATGGACTTTGTAATAGAACATGTCTTATGGTTATGTGTTGTGCAACGCGTATAATTGAAGCAAAAATCTTAAATGGGGATAAGGCTGACAATTTAGTTTTCATTCCTAGAATCTCTTTAACGCCATCATCTTCTGAGATTCCCTTCAAAATGAAAACCTCAATTTTCAGTGCGGTTGGCATATGCAATGACGATAAACAAGTCGCAGGGTCAATCTGTGAAATACGTTGGAGTTGATTTACGAACATCAGTATTCAGCCATGGCCAACTTTATGTTGCATTATCTAGATGCACAACTTCTAATAGAATAAGTGTCCTTTTACCTCAAGATGGGCTGAATTCTACCACCAATATTGTTTATCCAAAAGTTTTGTTGTAAGATTTTTTTAAAGGTATGTTTTAATAAATTTTCTATTGATTTTTATATTTTGCTTTCATAAGATATGAATCTAATATTTATTATACATTTTTGTAGAATTGGGATATCATTGTCGAGGAGTTCAAAAAAACCATTAAAAAATAAAAGTATAATGGTGGGCGTCATGGAAATTGGCAAATAAGGTAGTTTATCTCTAAAGATGATTGAAAATAGCTTATTTTATTAGCATTTTTTTTCTAATATTGTGTGTGATAAATTTGTAGATTTCAGTCATATTCCCTCATTGCTCAAAGTTGGTGAATATAGACGCTGAGTCATTTGATAATGTGATGCAGAAGATGTTTGGAGCAGTTGGTGATACATATTTTTATGTACGTATGCAGTTTAACCCATTTTTGTATATTGTGGGCTCCTTTTGTTCTCATTTTTTGAAAAGAGAAATGGTGGAAACCATGCTCTTGAAATGCGTATAGGTATAAATAATGTATGACTTTGATGTACTTAAATGTTTTGATATTATTTTAGCGTGTGGAGATATTATTTGGTGTTCATGGCATTAATTGCCATTATAAATTTGTATGACATGTTCAAACAGGTTTCAGTATTGAAAAATACAAGGGAAACTCTGTCGAAATTTTGAGTTTTTTAATTCTTATGACATGTTCAGATAAATTACTTTATTCAAAAAATGACATTTTGGATATAATGATATTGTGTGCATGTCTCTTCGACTGCAAAAAAAACTTTTTTAATACTGAAAACGGTGAATATATATTGCGCTGAGACAACAAGTTTTTGTGAATACCAAATTATATGAGGTACAAATGCTTATGACAAGTTTAAATATTGCAAAAGGGGAAGCTCTGTCAAAATTTTAAATATTTTTAAATTTTTGTTAAAAATTCATCTTGATATTCTTCATAATCGAATATGTCATTCTGTTTGTCCTAATTAAATTATGTTTCTTCAATTGCTCCTTTACTAAATTGGGCATCAATTTCAGCCAATACTCACTTGGACAAACATGGGATATTTCCTTCTTATTTTTAGCTAAGCTGACATTTGGTGGAGATTAAATTCCTTAGCACATTGGTTGCGTTGATCAGTTTTATTAACATTGTTTTACTGTTGAAGAGTATTAACTTTTTACAAAATTAATTCATCATAATTGTTGTAATAGACAATTATGCAAGTGTTTTTAGAAATTGAAATAAAACCCCAAATTTGAGTATTCAACATAGCCGGGAAAGTATGATGTAATTTGCGATAGTGCCAACGGCACGGGTATTACACTAGTAAAATTATATTTTAAAAACACTTTGCCATGCTTTATTTTCTATACTTGCTCAAATAAAGTCGGTGAAAAAGAAAGTCATAAAATACAAGGAAGAGACAATAAGATTTAATGTATTAAACTCTTTATTTAAGAATAACCTTTTTATTCCAAACAAAGGCCGAGTTTACAAAAATCTTAGGATAGAAAAGCGCCATTCCCACCTCATAATTATAGGATTACCCATTTAAATGTCCCGTGGCCTTGGCTCATCTGCTTTCTCAGGGTTTGATCCATCCTTTTCTGGCAATTGAAACTTACATATCATGCAAGAGTTCTCACACTTGAGCCATGGTAAAACTGCAACCAACATAAAACTTATGCTCGACTGCATGGCGGACCTAGGCACTTTCAAAATATTTTTAATAAAATATTTTGCTTTAAAAAATCAATCATATAATGAATAATAATATATGACGATTGTTCATTCAGTTGCTTCTACGTATCTTTGTTGGTGTAGTGGTTGGAAATTTAAATTTTTTGTAAATGACCCGAGTTCGATATTCTTGGAGTTCGCCTGATTTTCTATGGTTATTGACAATTACTATTTATGTCAACATGCTCCTACTTTTTTCTGTTTTCAATGCAATTTTATATGTAATTACAAACATTAAAAAAATTTGTTCACAGGTGATATAAAACCTCCAAAAAAATTTGTTTGAAATTAATATCTAATATAATAACAAATAATTCAATGAAAATATATATCATTAGTCAACTCATACAAAATTTGAGGCTCACATAAACATTTTTTCTATGAACTTGTATTAGAATCGTATTATGTTCACAAATTTCAAAATTTTAAGCTTAACCAGATACTTATCCTAATTATTTTGTGATTTTAATTATATATTCTAGTAATTACGCTCATTTGCCCTTTATAAGGTTATCAATATTGTGACTTTATTTTGGCTTAAAACTAGACTACACTAACTTCAATTTAGTTTATGCAATGTACTTTTGATAGTTGTAATTTTTTTATTAGTTAATAGCTCGGGTAGGAAAAAAATATGCCTCCGCCCTTGATAACTACTATTATCAACTAATAATTATTTGTCATTTATGTACATAAACACAACTTGAATCACTTAAAAAATTTTGAAATGATCAAGTTATGGCATATCTGTACATTAAAAAAAAAAAAAAACTTTTATTTGCTGCATATCTATATATAAAAAAATAAAAATATGCTATTTGCAAATTAGAGAGAGAAACAAGAAAGAAGGTAGGACCTATTGAGAGAACAAGTTATTGGCTAGCAACAAACATATGGGTAGTACCGGCAATTTAATTAATCTATCATCAATACACCGTAGATGCATTGATTATGATGATGCTAGCCACTAGGGTACTCCGGCTTTTAGTCAAAGAAGTCGAAATGACAAATAATTATTAATTGATAATAGTAGTTATCAAGAGCGGAGCAAAAAAAATTAAAATTTCTACCCGAGTTAGTAACTAATAAAAGAAGGTAACGACTACTCCACGCCATCAAAGACCAGAGTAGCAACCAACTGTGCAGCCAGGAAATACTTGGCTCTTCTTCTAAAAGTCTTATTTTCTTCTGTTTTCTCCCTCTTAGCTTTGCTTTTGGGTTTTGAACCTAACAAATCCAAACTTTACATACAGTAAAGAAAGAGTTAATAAATAGTTTGAGAGTTTGTTGCTCATGAGTTGTTACTTACTAGTGACTTGCAGTTGATTTGTGTTTTTGATTGGTTAACATAGATTTTGTGATGACTTGAAATCGAACCAAAAGAGAGGGTTTAATCCTATATTGTCTTGCTCATCTTCTTTCTCAAAATAACAAGAACGAAAACAAAAGAAAGGTAAATTGTGAAAATAAAGAAGGGCGAATGTTAAACATGTAGCTAAAAACCATGGAAATAATCTGGTTAGGCTGTTGAGGAATATTTGTCATAGAAACTCAAAAAAAAAAAAAAAAAGGCATTTTCACCTTCTCTTGCGCCCCCCCCCCCCCCCCCCCCCCCCCCCCGGGCATTCTTTAAAACTAATCACAGCCTAAGTAAGATAAAAGAACCAAGGAATCGTAATACAGTTAAAGCCAATTAATCATATGGCAACAAAGAGGATAGCATATGCCTACATAAAAATCTCATTTAAAATCTAAAGATTTTAAGCTATTTATTCAAGGT
Source organism: Berberis thunbergii (assembly GCA_003290165.1). Classification (NCBI taxonomy): domain Eukaryota; kingdom Viridiplantae; phylum Streptophyta; class Magnoliopsida; order Ranunculales; family Berberidaceae; genus Berberis; species Berberis thunbergii. The sequence goes on from QNQO01010307.1 coordinate 45,895, forward strand.
AAATTTGGTCGTTCCAGTTCTGGACCATCTAATTGTGTGTGCAACTGATTGAATTCAAAGATATCTTAATCCACTTGAAGAAGTACCTCTTGTGGGTTTTGAAGGATCAACAGGAGACCATGGCACGGATGAAGATGAAGAACCTGCTTCTAACAACTCCCTCTTAAAATTTTCGGAGTACCTTAATTATGATATTGCTATGCTCAAGCAGCTTACTTTGCAATAATGACGTATCCTAAAAGCACAAAAGTTTAGAACATATAGAAGTATATCAATTGGATGGCCATAGTCAGAATACTTCGAATAATTTCAAAAGGAAATTTATATATTGTTTCATATCACTTGGTAACTTTATCATGTAGCTGCAAGCTAATTTGCTAAGTAACTGCAAATTAGCATAGGTATGAAAGTGCTAACAAATTTACCAATTGCCTTGAAACATAATGACCAACTACGGTTAGACATTGCTCCAACCAAATAAAACCAATCTCCACTGAGATGAAAACACGAACACATTTTTAGATGATTGACAATATAACCAGTAAGACATCAAATGGGTTGTCGCAATCTGGACAGTATATATGACTGATTTCCTTATAGACTTCGATTGTATATCAATAAAGGCCAGACTTACAGGTAAAGCTTTTAGTATAAAGAAGGCATGTCCAAGGAAAATTGCGTCTACACTTGTCGGCGTGTACAAAAAACACATGGTCATCTTACGCAGTTTATGTTCATGACTACAAAACAAGAATCGAGAAAATGAATATTCATATGATAACTCTTAAATCAGTAAAAGACAAAAGTGCACTAATCACATGTTCTCAGAGAAAAAATTTTGCTCCCCAACCTTGTTGGTAGTTATGTGTATCTCGAGGTTATAAAAAACCCCATTTAATGATGCCACATCATGCTGATTGAAGAAGTTAGTTGTAAAACCTGATTCCCTAACCTCACTGCTTGTAAAATGAAACAAGTAGATATTGACGTTGCACTCAATAATCTAAGGATTCACCTCTATGATTAGTAAAATGACTAGAGTATGGTTAACATAATAGACAGAAATGCTCTTACTTTTAGTTGAGGGCATTAATTATTAGAGTTGCAAAGTTTCGAGGCTCAAATTTGGATGCGTGGATTGGATTTAGACCAGGGCTTGCAGTGTTCTAAAAAGCGCTAGGCGCTGGCGGGCGGCGAGCAGGTGCCTAGCGCCTAGACGGTCTTAGGTTTTGTATTATAACTTTAGTAATTTACAAAAGTTAAGCATAATACTTTATTAATTGCATCTAATTTAATGTCAAGATACATATGCAAAATTTAAAACATGAAAAATTAACAATCATGAACAAAATTTATTTAAACTTAAATGACTAAAGTTGGTCATGATGGGTACTTTATATAAAATTGAATTTGTGGGAAAATATCCAAACCTACTATTTTATTTTTCTTCAAATTGCATGAATAACCTCAGTCATGTTTGATAAAATCTACATTAGTAAAATTGTTGCCGGCAGATCCTTTGATAATTCATTAAGTAATCATCATTTGCTACATTTAGACATATACTAAATAAAAAACAATCAAATAGTTTATTTCTAAACAAGAGGAAAGAAAAATAAAATAAGAACACAATTAGCCTTATTAAAAAAAAAAAAAATTGCTCAGACCGCCACAACTTCGCCCAACCATTAATCTGGGCAGTTTTCTACCTTATAACGCCTAAGCGGTCGCTTAGGCCGAGTTTTAGAACACTGAGGACTGGGCATCTGAGATCAAAAAACTGAACCGAACCGAAAATAAGCTTTAAATATAATTTTGAACTTTTTGGTCCTAAAGCCGAACCGGACCGAATTTAGCGCTTCGGTCCTCTATTACACTTCCCAGAATCCACCGGTTAACCGCCTAGGCTCGGTCCAATTATGTTTTTTTTTTTTTTTTTTTTTTAATTTTAACTATAAAGACCAAAGCTCCTCCAAAACCACCCAAGCCCTAACCTCTCTCACATCCCTCTCCCTCTCCCTCTCCCTCGTCTGTTCGACGATCAGACACTCAGACCTTCAAAACCTCAAATTCTCTCCTCCACGCCAATTCAAACCACCACCACGTCCTCCACGTAATTCGGACCACACTACCGGCTCTTCCACCCTCCTCCCTCCACAGATATCAGACCATACCACAACTCCTCCCTCCTCCACGCAAATCAGACCACACCACCACCTCCTCGGTTATTTAGTTCTTCGGAGTCGTTTTCAGATGAGGATGGAGAAGAGGGTTTGGTGAGGTTCACCATGACATCGAAGAGGGATTTATTTTATCAAATAGAGAGAAGGTTTGATTTGATCGAACATAGAGAGTGGGTTCATTCATCTGTATTGGGCTTTATGGAGACTTCGATTGAATCTGTCACCAACGATTTCTTGATGACCATATGGAGTGAACCTGTGTTGGTTTTTTTTTTTTTTTTTTGGTTGTGATTTGAAGAAAGCGGTGACTGTTGTGATTTGCAGGGAGACTGTTGTGTGGTGCTGGTGATGGCCGCCCCTTTCTTCACCGCCCCTCTGTAATCCCCATTTTATTCTCAGACTTTGATGGCAAACTTAAGGTGGAAGATAACAAGTGGTGGTGGTGTGTGCGATGACATGGCGAAGGTGGTGTTTTGAGTTTGCAATCAAAGATGATGGTGGTGGTGGTTGTTGACTGGAAAAAAAGAAAAGAAAAAAGGCTAAAAAAATTTGGATGGACGGACCGACCCGACCCGAAATATCAGTTAACCTGTCCGGGGTCGGTTTCTGAAATATAAAAAATATGAAATCCGGTCCGGTCTTCGGTTTTGGCAAATCGAGCTGGTTAACTGGCCCGGCCCAGCCCTAATTTAGAGACACAAAATTTGAGCTTCCCTTTCAATTTTACAACTCCAACATGGATTGAGCCGGTAGGATCAGATGGGTTGGGCCTAGGTTGAAATGATGCCTGAGTTCTCTGACTTTGCGACTCCACTAATTATCTGATCAATTGTATGAATAAAAAAAACTGATTGCAATATAAACATCAATTATCAGTACCAGCAATTTGCAATTACAATGATGAATCCTAATAGCTCATCTAAACGTGAAAAACTGCAAACATTACACATCATGAATAACTGACATTCTTTACAGTCAACTAATGAAACACCCTCTTGGTACGGAGTTTCGATAGCTTGAGAGATTGTTGAGCAATAATAGTAGCAGTAGACGAGTTGGTAGCCAAAACTATTTCATAACCATCGTAAAAGTTAGCCATTCCTTGGCCCATCAATTGCCAAAAAATCCCACCATTGCAAGGGCCTCCACTTTTCGCAGAAGCATAAATATCATTGTATATAGTGTCAAAAATTCGTCTCTTTGGCTTAAGTTGAACCCTGAAATTTTTGATGACTTCCCAAATTCTGCAAAACAAGAGGTTTTCCAAGTACTTCTTTTGAATCTTCAATGTGACTTTGTAGCCAAGTCCTTACATACTTAAGTTGGGTGGCGTCATCCGATCCCTCAAACCTGCATGTTCATATGTATATCAATTCTTGCAGAAAATATTTGTATAGATATAGTGTCAGGAATGTTGAAATAGTTTGTTTTCAGGGGTAAATTACCATTGATCTGCATAAGCATGTACAGTTGCAAAATCAATCTCTGAAATTTTGTTGTTGGAGATGAAATCTGTCCCATATAAGATAGTATGTGGATTGGATTGTACTTTTGATTCTCCGTAAAAACCTTCTAGACCAATTTCTAGTAAATGTTTATAGTCAATGGATTTAAGATAAGTTGCCATTTCTTGAATCCAATCCTGTAATCATGAAAAACAAATTGCACAGCTTCAATATTTTCCACATTTAAAACTAAAATAAAATTGTTATTCTTATAAAACTGCAAATGCTCGTGCAAATTAGAAGTCAAAAAGACTAAACAATAATCATTCAAAAATATAGAAAAAACAATAGTAAAACCTGTACAACTCTTCCAGAAAGGTTGATTTCGCAACGAGGTTCGTTAATGAGCTCCCATGCAAATATGGTAGGGTCGTCTTTATATGCTATACCATTAATGGTGTTTTTTCTTTCCAAAATAGTCTGCAATCAATCGTATCAATATCAAAACACCATTAGCTAATTTCAATCTAATATTTAATATACTAGTTTTAAGACCGCTGTACCTTAACGTGATTTTTGTAGTATCCTTTAACGACGGGATTAGTATAGAAATCATCATCAGAATTCAATTTTTGCCCTTGCTCTACAGCCCATTTCACATATTGATGTCTACCTCCGAAATCAGGATAGTTGTTAACCAAGCTGAAAATCATGTTAATTCTATACTTACTAGCTTCTGATATCACAAAATCCAACCCCTGGAAAATCATCAAATCCAAACAATTGTAAAAAAAATGATAATGAAATAATCTTTAACACGTAGCCTAAGACACATACCTTGAACATATCCTCGTTGTAAACTCCAGGAGCCGATTGCAGGGACTAACACCACCATCACCAAATGCCCAACTCCTTGCAACAGTCATACCATGCTTATTGGCTTGTTGAAAAACAGAGGTGACATTAGGCCTATTCGAAGGATTCGATGCCATTAACATCAACCAGTAAGCATTGAACCCATTAAAATAGAAAGGGTGCTCATTTCGTAGGAACTGGGTGCCGCTAGTTGTAACAAGTCATTGAAACTGTTGTTCGTGCGGTCTGCGATGATCATGCAATCCCCTACATGAAGAATCAATATCAATACTAAAATGCTGCATGTCACTATCTTCTTCTTCAACATATTTGATGATTCCTCCCACAAACCACAACCTTTTTTTTTTTTTTTTTGTTAAACCCACATACCCCCAACTCAAACCTCATACAACCAAAACTTAATGGTTGTCATATTTGTACTGCCAGTGAATACAGAACTTGCCACAAGAAAGGAGTTTACACTGCTGGAAATGTGACATTTTTCAGATACTGCCTTACGTAAATAGCCTGTTCTAGTAGAATACTACTTTAAATCAGGGAGTAATAAATGTGTTACTCAACCACCTTTACAGTTTCTATACTTCCAAGGTAAAATATATTCTTCCTTATCAACTATTTGTCATACATGGTCTAATTTGCCTGAAAAAGGAAGTGTAGGTACTCTGGTTTTTATATATAAAAGTAATGTGCATTTGCCAGTACTAAGTCTGATTATTCCTTTTTACCATAATGAATTATGATCTTAAAGTAACATTAACATGTTTTCTATATGTTTTCGGCAATAATATATGCTAGAACTAATATAAGAAAATAGGAATCATTTTAATTTAGTGGTAGGTCACCCATGCAACTCGCTATTTCGTTAGCAATAATTCTTTCATTGATGAAAATAACCTTTTATTGGAACTAATCAGAGTTCAAATATTGTTCAAAATGATATTTATTTATACACAATTTAGTTAGAAATTAATTTTGCTTATTAATTTTCATTGTTGAATAAGAATTTTATATGTTATTTATTTGAGTAATTGAACATATTAAAGTTGTAAGGCTGCCAAGTTGTAAAAGCCTAAAAGATTTCTAATGAAGCAAGTACAAATATAGTTAGCAAGTCTTTTTTTTTCCCAATATTATTGTGTTTTATTTAATTGGATTTCTTAATTCCTTTCGTTTAGAGTGTCAAAGGCATGACCAAAATAAGTTGAGCGGCATACCAAAAGTATGCCATGCATTAAATAAAAGGGCTAACCATGTCGATGGGATTTGTTGGGAATGCCAAATGCATGTCGATGTGATTTCTAATGCATGTCGATGGGATTTCTAATGCATGTCATTAGAGGAAAATAGTGGGTAACCACGTTGAAGGCATACATGTTGGTTCATACACAATACACAACAAAGGTCCTTGTTTGGTAGGTACTCTCTAAAGCTCCTCGAGATGTGCAATACATTTTTTTTGAAATCCCTTTCCATTGTTGTTCTCTAAACCTTCTTACCTGCAATGCACTCACAAACACAGATTTTCCCTATGAACCTCTGACACTCAAGTTAGAAAACAGTTGAGTGGCAATCAGATAAGAAAACTAGAAAACTAAGAGAGTTTCTCTAGAGCTCTCTTAAGATCCAACCCTTTCCTCGTTGAGTTAAGGGTTCTATTTAAGCTACTTTCCTCACCTATCTATCCATATCTTCCATTTAATGGCCTGTTTTGTAAATAGTTCATTTAAAGTGTGATGTGTTGTTGAGTATTGCAGTTGCCGACTAGCCTACTTTCGGCTTCGGTCCATTTCTTATGGAAGAGTTGTGCACCGTAGCACCACTCATGTCTGGTTGACGAAGCCCCTCATTTTGTCCTGATCCAACACGTCACGGCTGCATTGGCCAATTCTCATCGGATCCATCTTTAGGACGTTTCCAGTCGCTAGTCGGCATAGTTGATCAGGTTTCCTTGTTCAAAGATGCCTTCGTATTGGTCTCTGGTTGGATGGTTATTCTACTGAGTGTTTCACTTTTCTCGCTTCTTATTGCTTCTCCTTCCCTATCATGGCTATTTGTTTTTTTTTGTCTGTCAGAGGTGTTAGACCCATTCTCTCTTAGTTGTTTTCCCTTCAGTTTGTATTTGCTGGGAGAAGAAGGAATGTGACATTACGTGCCAAGCAGGTGATGCTGTCTTTCCTTCAAAATTTAAGTCCACAAGGTGAATATCCTATTTCGATGAACGTGTTGTGCATTCCCACGCTCTTTCCAGCTATCACACCTATAGCACGTGATGGCAAATTAGGTACAAACAGTCCTAAATAAGCTCATGTGCATATCAGATTTTACCTTCTGTTTCTTATTTCATAAGTTAATTCCTTTACTTTTTAAACTTACTGGATTATGGGTTCTTAACCTGTTAGGATGGATAACAATTATCTGATTTTGATATGTTAATAGAAGTGTATTCGAAGAACTAAATTTTTTTTTTAAAAACAAAAAAGAGAAGGAAAAAATATATTTACTAGGCTAACATTGACTGAATTTAGATGAATTAACTGAAACATACAGAATCAGATGAGACTTTAGAGAATTGAAGATTTCTCCATATGATCTTATTGAAAAATTATGCGCCACTTACAAAAACAATTTTTCAATCTCTCGAAACTAGGGGGAAAGGATTGAGTAAACTCTCAAACCATTTTTGCTCTAATACATAATTCTCGTTGCAATCTTGAGAAATCACATCTAGATCGAACTCCGATCCAAACAAATTTCTCCCTTCATGAGACTCTCACCAAGTTCCCTATAATACATCCTGGTCATTCTAGTCCTAGCTCATGTAAAAAACCGCCCCATCCCCTAAAATCGAACTGGATCTCCACAATAAAGAAATGTTAGAATCCTGCTTACGAGTCTAGACATAATTTTAAAGGGAATTGTTATGCTGAGCCTACCAAATTTCTTTTCTCACCCTGATTGACTTATTAATTGTTTTTCAAAATTTCTCACGCCCTACTATAAAACCCCCTTTTTTCCCAAACCAATACCAAATCACTCACACTCTCTCTCTCTCACACACACACACACACACTAACACTAAGTTTCTCTTCATTTTTTTATTATCCAATTTGCTAGGGTGGGGTGGTGGTGGTTGTTGTCTAGTATTGACTACATAGAAGAAATGGAGAAAAGGAGAGGAAATTAGGGAAGGTGGTGGCAGTTGTGGTGTTGGTGAAGATGATAGAAGGGAGGAACCTGAATCTGTTCTTAAAGAACAACATAAATCGGTAAAGTATTATTGATTCTAAAATTTGAAATTGATTGTACATTGTTGATTTAATGAGTTTATAAAATTGGGTCCTAAGAGTGAATAGAAAACTACATGAATCGATAAGATGTTATTGATTTCCAACTTTACAATCGATAAGGTGCGATCGATTTTAAATTTCAAAATCGATAGTTGTTTATCGATACAATGCATGTACAAACTTAGGTAAAGAAGAACAAAAATCAGTACAGTTTTATCAATTTCAAACTTCAAATTCGTTTAGGTGTCATTGGTTTCGAATTTCAAAATCGATAGTTGTTTGTCAATTCATTGTGTTTACAGATATCTTACCCGACCAACAATAGTAAAAAATCAGTTTTTTTTATTCGATCTTCAAAACCATGCATCTTCTTCACAATACAAATATTTTTTTAGCAATTTGACCCATATCGATATAGTTTTTTTTTCATTAATAATAGCATATGACAATAGCATTTTTCATAAAGTGCTATGAAAAGGCCAAACCTTGTTAAATTTGTATCATTTCTTCACATTGTGAAATGCTATCAAAGGCTAGACAGGAGTTGTATTTCGCTGGGCGCCAAAGTGCTCGCTTGATCCAAAAAAAAAAAAAACAAAGAAAGAAGGAAGGAAGCAGAAGCCGAAGTGAATCTGCTTCTCTGTCTCCTTCTCCGACTACTCTCATCTCCCTCTCCCTCTCCATTCTGCTCTCCCTCTTTGATCGCTCTCCCCCTAAATGTCAACCCCCTTTCCAACTACCTGTTTCGCCGTGCTCTCCCTCTCCAACGTGCTCTACTTCCTGCCGTGTTTTCCCTCTCCGTTTCAGGTCTCTCATTCTCAACACACTCACTCTCTCTTGCTTTGCTTTGCTTTCACCGCAAACCCTAATAAAAAAAATTTGTATCAGTTTTTAAAGTAATGGGTGTTATGGATTGGTAGATTGAAGGATCAATTTTTTCAGATAGGTAATTGTCAATGTTTTTAGGGGAGAGGGATTGTAATTTTTCTTTTTCCTCTTTGATTTCCTTATTAGAGTATTAATTTGGTTGAGTTGCGTTGTTCTTCAATTTTATATCACAGTGAAGAAACATGGAAATTTTTTAAAGGAAGACAAGATGTGTATAATGGGCAAGGGCATTTAGTTTTGTTAAAGCTTTTTTGATCTTTTTTTGGTTGTTGACAGAATTGCATTTTTGATGTTTGAGTCATTGTAGACAAAGTATTGTTTTTGCTTTTCAAATTGACTATATTTGGAAGAAATGACTTTTTTGCATTACTATGTACAGGTGTAGAAAACAGGCTAAAACTAGTGTTGTGGAACATCTCATCACACCACTGACTAATGAAACAACTGAGCTTATGTGGTCTGTGACACTAACAGGAAGGTGCGTCTACATTATATGCGTTAACACATTTGTTGTAAGTTTCTGTGTCTCCTGTAGTTAAGTAGGATTTGCATTGATGTTGCTAACATACTTTTTGCGTCATTACCATTAAACTGAAATAGGAGGAACTCTTGCTCATGTATGAACAAGTCTTTTGGATGAAATTTACCCTTTACAGATCACTTAAAGTTGACTCTAAGTTATTCTTTTACCAATCTGGTAAAATTTATATTTATTATTAAGATAAAGCATCATTGTGCACAATCATCTAATTCAATCCAAGAACAATTCCACATTCTAATGTGTCATTGTCCTATCAGTAAACAAAGTAAGTCTTCCCAAGTTCATATAGAGCTTCCCCAAATAATAAGTAGTATGTTATCCTTGGCATTGAATTTTTCCATAGAGAAGGTAGTTCCAACTTCTAGGTACTAAGATAGCAAACAATTGTTGTCATAAACGACCAGGCCAAACACTGAGATCAGAAATTTTTCTTGACTGCATTATAATTTTATGAACGAACCTCCCCCCTTAAGGGCCAGACTTGTCAACTTTTCAATCACTGAAATCAGGGACTGAAAAACTTAAAAAATGTTTTGAAAGGAAAAAACTCTCCTGGATGATAGTTTCATTTCTTTGAAGAAAGACATCCCATAGGATCATCAAAAATTGTTCTTCGATCTGTTTATATTTGGATGGTTTAATCTTCTTTATTGCAATGTTTCATGTTGTTATGCTTCCCTTGGATGGTGAGTGTCTCAGTCACTTTTGACTTCTCAACGATCAATAAATTTCTGGTTTAAATCCCCCACAATCACAGTATTCCTCCTCTTTTTCCTCCCTAACACCTCCAACACCAATCTCAAGTCCTCTTCCTTCGAATCTGACAAAAGGGTCTTCTTAGGTGTGGAAAGAAATTGGGTTTTGGTCAGAAGAGCATTCAAGAATGGGTTTGCCAGAAACTTGTGTGAGGAGGAGCCTCACTAGAAATAACAGAGTTAGGATTACTAGTAGTATAACATTGAAAAACAGAAGAAGTTGGTCCAAGTTGTTCTTCACATTAGTACTAGAAAACCCAGCGTCTTTCATTACTCTACTAACACTTGGATCATCCAAGATCGATATAATGAGTTGCTCCAACTCAACCTTAATAGCCAATAAAGGTTGTTGTGTTTGTTGCTCAATGCACCCTCTCCTCTGTTGTGCTTGAGCTCTTTGAGGGCAGCAATGAGAGCATTGGAGGTGAAGGCTGCCATAGAGAAGTGGAGATGGGGAAGTTGGGAGTCTGTTAAGAGCCACATTGAAGCACAACTCCAGTGCTCTACATTGAAGTGGATGCGACGACCGAACGCGGGTGTGATTTGAGACATGCCCTTCTCAACATACTCACTCTTGAACTGAGTAGAGTGGTGCGACATGGAGTGGGGTGACCTGAGCATGGCCCCTCTCTTGCCAAACTCAGGGAGTGTTTGAGGACAAACGCAACCTCTGATGTGAGGTCTGCTGCACTGTACAACCTCCTGCACTCATCACTGGTCACCATACACCCCCCTTTGCTAAAACACACAACAATTACAAACTCTCACTCTCCTATATCCTCCTCTCCAAGTTTCCTCACACCCCCACCTTAGTTTTGGTGTTGTTTCTTTTTACTTCTCCAACTACAAAATCTAACAAATACCCATTCAAGCTAAGGACCTTAATTATCTAAATGGTTAGCCAAGATAATAAAAATAAAATTCTCACTTGTTCTTCAAGTTTTTCCAAAACACCCCTCACACCTCCACCACCACTTTGGTGCTTAGAAGCCTTAGTTTTGTTCTAATAGATACCCATTTGAGCTAACAAGAGACTTGAAAAATGGAAGAGAGGTTTGAAAGAAAGAAAGAAAACCAACTTCTTTATCCTTCTTGATGTTGTTGGTTCTACTCTTTTGTATTTATTGCTTTTTATTTCCACTTCATCTCTATTTCTACACTAATGTACCAATTCCTTTTAATAACTAGTGTCATAATGTAGGGCTACATAAAGTAGCATATACTGATTACATGCTTCATAGAGTAAGAAAATCAAGACCTAATCTTGGTCTCTTTGCTTCCACCTGACAATCATGGCTATTTGAGAGTTCAAAAGGAAAATCAGGGGTTAGGTTAGTATGATTAGCCTACTACTATTGTTGAACTAAATGATTCCCATGTAATGGTTTATTTTTAAAAATCTTTTTGTTTAGATCAATATTTTAGGCCTTCCCCCCTCTTTTTTGTTTGCTTGTTTCAACTTACCCCTATTTGAATATGAACCAAGTGACGCAGAGGTTGAAGGGGGAAATTAAAATAGTTCTATTAGGAGGAAAACTAAAAGATTTGTCACTTTCTTTCTTGAAACAACATTTAGTTTATTTGCTTTCTTGAATTACCATTTCTATCTTCATAAAAGATAAGGATTTATGTTTTATTATATTTTTGTATAGCTCTGGAGCCAATTTTTGTACCTCAGTAATTTAATTAGGCAAACATACATACCATATTAACCTCTAAATCCAAAACAAACAACAGAATAGAAAAATGGCCATATAACACTCTGCAAGTGATCCTTTAAGAAAAAAAATGCACACACACACACACTCAGCAAGTGATCACTAGGCGGATAGGTGTAAATTTTTTTTAGGTCAATTATATATGCATGGGAAATGATATTGCGGAGGGATACTATTCAAAAGTTATGTAAATTGTGTTATTTGAGTAATACAATTTTTTATTTTTTGAAAGATGGTGTTTTGATTCATTTTCTTGGTTGATCTAGTTATAGTTTTTAGGTCACCATCATGTATGCAAGGAAATGATGTCGTAGCAGGTATCATTCAGAAGTTTCTAAAATATATTTTTGAACATATTATAATTACAATTTCTTTGAAAAGATGGCATTCACTACTACACAACAATTGCTCCATTAATAACATATGACAATAACATTTTTTCAATTAGTGCTATGAAAAGGCCAAAATTTGTCCAATTTGTACCCCTTCATTACATTTATGTTGTAGCATTGTCTGAATTTAATTTTTGTCTTTGTGTTTAACATTTATGCTGCCAGTTTGTAATGTTTTCAAAACGGATATGAATATCTATTTAGTATGAAATTGGACTTTTCTTCAAGTACTGCTGTATATATATGAAACTTTCAATTACCCCATTGAAGATTTAAGTAGTTATTTGTTTGAATTTTAGAATTTGTTGGGCTGAGTACTACAAGATTATATAATGTTTGGATAAAGGTTGGGTGGGTCTTCACAGGTACAAATTAGTTGTGTGTAGTTTAGATATTTATTATAGAATTAGAAATGTCAGAGGTCTTAGAGCAATAGGTTTTTCTTGTTTTTCTTGTCATAAAGCTAATCCTGAGTACGAGAAAGGAGCATGGAATTTTGGCGAAATGGTTACAAACAACTTGCGAAAATCCTAAAATGATATTATGCCCTTGCATAGATTGTCGCAATGTAGAGCATCAGTGTGGCAGTACTGTTGTTGAACCTTTGGTTACAAGGGGAATGGATGCGAAATACAAACAAAGTAAACATTGGTATGAGCATGGGAGTAGATAATTATGATGACAACTTTCCTTGAAAAAATGCGAAACGACGAGACATAACTTATATAGAGCTGCCCACTTTTTTGATGAAGAATATATGAAGCCTACTCAGTTGGTTAATGAAGATTACATTGAGCCTACTAAATACATACATGTTGATGATTTTTATAGCAAAACTAAAATATGCAGAAACCCCTTTGTACCCGGACTGTTCAAATTATAACAAGCTATTACCCTTTGTAGTTTTATATCGACTTAAAACTCAAAGTGGATGGTCTGATAAAAGTTTTAGTGAGTTTCTTGAGAATTGGAAGCATGCTTCAACAGGACAATGTACTTTGAAGTCATTTTACTCGGTTAAAAAAGTTTCTCAAGTCATTTGAGATTGGTTATGAAAAGATCATGCTTGTGAGAATGATTGTTGTCTATTTAGAAAAGGCGTACAAGGACTTGACAATTGTCCAAATGTGGTGCTTCAGGGTGGAAGAAAAATAAGAGGACCAAAGAGATTAAAAAGGTATTCCAATTAAATTTTTGAGGTACTTTCCTATAATTTCAAGATTCAAAATGATGGTTTAGGTCTATAAAAAATTAGGGGTGGGCAAGAATCCCGATCCCGACCCAGTCCGACCCGTACTGGTATGGTCCTGGATTGGTTCAGATCAGGACAATTCGAGATGCACTGATTTTATCTCGGTTACGGTCCCGACTCGTCTGAACCGGAATGGAACCGGTTTTAACAAAAATAAATCCGAACCGTTTCGGTCCGTCCCAGTTACTGTAGCACTTAACATCTAAGTCAGCCCGTTATTAGCCCAACCCAATGCCAAACCAGAAGGCTCAAAGCCAAAACAAATTAAAAAAACAACATGTCAACCACTTACCACTTCAACCACCCAAACGCAAATGCAAAGCCAACAGGAAGGCACTGTCTGGACAACTCGCCTCTCATTCTTGCCTCCAACCTTGCAACCTCACCTCTTGTCTCACCTCCACCCTTCTTCTCCTCGCCTCTCGCCTCCAACTCCCCTTCTTCTCTACTGCAAAGAGAAATCTACAAAGAGGTGACCAAATCTACATCAAATAGTGCTATCAAAGAAGGCTATCAAAGAGGGCTTTCAGCTCTGGCTGCAAGAACAGAGATTTCAGAGCATATGCAAGGAAATCTTCGTCTTCAAGAGAATAGCATTATTTAGTATTGGTAGGGCAAGTTTTTGTTTGTTCTTTAGTTCATGTTTGTGCTATGTGATAAAACATGCTTATCTTTGTTTGTTCTTAGTCATGTTTGTGCCATGTGACTATCTTGAGGAACTCTTTAGTAGAAACTAGATCATGAGTATTAAAATGCAACCAAGAATTTTAAATCTTAAATCTATATGTTGACAACTTCTAGATTTTGAGTATTAAATGCAACAAGCATGCATATTGAATCAATAGATAAGTGCCCAGCCAAACAAACTTTTTGATATCTGATAATATTGGATATTTTCTGATGATGGTTTGAGTCTACCAAAAAGTACCATTATTGAGTACTCCAAAAGTCAGGTTATATGCATGAAATGCATTGTATAGGTTTTATGTTGCTTATTGATATTCATATATTTCATCAAATTGGATGTACTGGTGCTGATTTATGGTCAGAATTCTACTGAAAACATGTATTCAAAATTTAAAAATTTGTAATTTTTAGAATATAAGGTTTGTTGAATACAAAATTATTGTTGAGTTCAAACTTTTGAATGCTTATGACATCCTTTGGTTTCTCTTCATTATATAGAAGTAGGATGATGAAATGAGAACAGCAGGGGTGTTCTACTGAGTGTTGGCAGGATGATGAAATGAGAACAGTAGTGACAGTTTTTGATGTAGTGGTTGTTTTAGTAGTGGCAACACTGTGTAATGTTTGTAGGTTTGTTTAAGTTGTTGGAAAAACATTGTTTCGTTGGTAGCACTGTGTAATTTGTTAATTAAACAACCAACAAAACATATCAGCAATTTTGTTGGCTGTTTAATTGGTTGGCAGCAATTTTTGTCTAGTTGTTTAATTTTGTTGGCAACCACTATTTGTTAGTTGTTTAATAGCAAGTATGTTAAAAAATAAAAGATGGCATTGATATGTATATACTTTGTTGGTTGTTTTTATAGACCAATGAGATTTAGTCAAGTCCAAAGAAGTAAAATGATGAAATTGGTTGTCTCAGGCAGATCAAGCAAATTAAAGCCAAGTTGTGAAATGGGTTGTCTGAATTTTTTGGGCCTCAGGCAGATCAAGCCAAAAAAAAATTGTTGTTGAATTGGAAAATGAACAAACCGGGTAGGCATGGTCCCGACCCGACTTGTATCGGTTCCAACCGAGTGGCTTCAAAAAAATTGACTTTCCCGGCCCGACCGTTTCCGGTTTGACTAACGGAACTGAGACCGGGATAGGCCTCAACTCGGACTTTGCACACCCCTAAAAAAATGGCTGCAGATTTAAGGTGGCATTTCAATAATAAAAACAAATATGGAAAAATGCAGCACCTTATTGATTCCGTAAATGGGAATTGGTTAACGATAAATGGGAATCATTTGCAGTTGATCCATGCAATATCAGACTTGGTCTTTCTACTGATGGTTTTAATCCTTTTTTCATGTTAAGCCTAAATACAGTTGTTGGCCAGTGATACTAGTTAACTACAATTTGTCTTCTACGTTGTGCATAAAAAAAGAGAATATCATGTTAACGCTATGATTCTGGGTCCAAAGCAACTATAAATTACATAGACATCTACTTACACCCACTTATAGAAGACTTGCAACATTTGTGGCAAAATGGAGGGAAACCTATGGATGCGTTTGGTGGAAATATTTTTTAATCTTAGAGCAATTTTGCTATGGGACCATAAGTGATTTTTCAGCTATTGGAAACCTCACTGGATGTTGTACAAAAGGTAAAAAGGCATGTCCTCTTTGTGGCAAAAATACGCATTACAGATGGTTAACTCACAGTAAGGAAATTTGCATACATGGGTCATAGGAAATTTAAATTTCTGTCACCTACACATGAATATCGAGGGAAAGAAGACTTGGTTTGATAATAATGTGGAACATGAAAGGAAGCCTAGAATCTTGTCTGGTCGGAACATTTCTATTGCTCTTAAGAATTTGCTCTTTAAGAATTTTCCAAAATGATTTGGAAAATGTCATACAAAAAAAGAAAAAGAAAAGAAATGATAATGTTAATGATGTTGATGCTGATGATAATGGTGATGACGATGTGATGGCAATGGCGATGATGATGATCATGATGAGCTATCAAGGGGGAAGAAAAGGTCAATCTTTTTCGATTACCATATGGGGAGGCTAGTTTTTATGTCTTTAATCGCTTTGTTTTTTTAATTCAGTAATGGTCTAAAAAATAAGTATTAATGGTTACGTTCATGTTTTTGTAGGAACTTCCATTACGTCATAATTTAGACGTAATGCATGTCGAAAAAATGTTTGTGAAATCATTATAGGCGCAATGTTGCACTGTTGGAAAGTCAAAAGATGAGGTTAATGCTCGTAAGGATCTACATGATATGCAAATACGGAAGGACCTGCATCCAACACCTCATGGAAGCAGAAGTACCTTCCACCTACTCCATGGACATTTTCAAGGTTTGAAAAGAAGAAATTTGCAAGAGATTATATGACTTCAAGGGAGTTGATGGCTATTGTTCAAACATTGGGAGGTGTGTATGTTGTGATGAATGCAAGGTCATTGGCCTGAAGTCCATGATTATCATGTTCTAATGCAACAGTTGTTGTGATTTGCTTTACGAGGATTACTTCCAAAAGGGCCTAGAAATGCAGTACTTCGGTTATGTGCATTCTTCATAGGTTGTGTCAATGTTGTAAGATAGAGAGAAATAAGAAATATTTGAAGGAAGACGTCATTGAAACTGTGTGCATACTTGAAAGGTTTTTTCCACTTCCTTTTTTGATATTATGGCACACTTAACGTTCATCTAGGAAGAGAAGCTAGATTAATGTGGACCAGTTCATTTTCGTTGGATGTATCCCTTTGAGAGGTAAGGAATCCTTCATTTTTTAGTCTGAATAGTTCTTGTTGAAGCATAATATATTGAATAACTATATAAGTTGTTATTTATGTACAGATATATGAAAACACTAAAAGATTACATTAGGAACCCTGCACGGCCAGAGGGGTGTATCGCTGAATCATATCTTGCAAAAATATGCATAAGGTTTTGTAGCGAATTTTTGAAAAAAAAACCAATACAATGGGAGGAAAAAGAAGTTTGCAATAATGAATTTTTCGAATGAAGTTATTCTGATAAGGCCGTCCAATTTCTAGAGCCCACATCAGTCATACTAAGCGATAGAGAAAAAAAAAAACTTGCACATCTTGTTGTGTGATGAATACAGCTGTGGTGCATCCATATTTAGAGCAAGTAAAATGAATTCACATATGTTAGATCTCATCGTTACACCACTATTTTACTTATTTAGTTTTCTCTCCTACTAGCATGCACTTGGAGTTTTACAAGAATCAAACAAACATCTTACACGCGATGCAACCTTACTTTGGAATAAACATATTGAAAAATTTGCAGAAGATAAAAAATAAAGTTCGATTAAATCTTTCAGTGTTTTTATTATCTTAGTTTGTGTTTAATTTAATAACTACTACTTATTGGTATCTCTTCGTTTAATTTCTACACTTTAACAGATTTCTACGATTCAAAAGCTGACTCAGACACATTGAAATGGATTGATATGGTCCACGAAAATAGTGCATTGTCTTTTGGTTGTATATTTATCAATGGGCAGCGTTTCATTCACAAAAGAATAGACCGGAAAACCCAAAACAATGAAGATTATTTATGAGCAATTAGCATTGTAAGGGCCAAGCAAAAAGATATTGCACAAGTGCTTGATTGGATTACTTACTATGGAATATTGACGGATATAATATTACTCACTATCATGTATTCTATGTTCCAGTCTTTAGGTATCATTGGGCAAACAAAGGTAATGGTGTTAAAGTTGAAGATGAATTTACCCTCATGAACCTCCATCAAAGTCAAGTATCATTTGCAAAAGATCCATATTTTAGCATCTCAAGCAAAACAAGTATTTTATTCAAGAGAAGACAATTCTTCTAATTGGTATGTTGTAATGAAGGCACCGCCAAGAGGTTTCCATGAGTTAGAGGCCAATGACGTAAGTTCAGAAGCTTCAATACCACTAAAAGTTGACATGGACATTAAGGAGTCTAATGGTGAAGTTAGATATGTGAGGGAGAATTGTGAGGGCATATTTGTGTAATATATGTTATTAACCTTCATCTTTATTTAGCTTGTGTTTTGGCTGCTTTATCAAAAGTATCGTTGTTTTTATATATTAGTTACACATATGTCACATGTTGTCTTTTTTTTCATTATATAATTAAGGTTATTAATGCATTACATATACTGAAATGATCAACTTCTTTTTCTTAAACAGGTGAACAACAATGGTTGTTGAAGCCAAGAAGAACGACATATCTCACAAAAGGAAACGTGCTTTGATACCCACAAAAACATCCAAGGTCTCTAAAGGAACGAATAAGAATGTATCAGAATGTCTAGAAGCATGTCAACAGACTTTGATCCAACAACATGAGAGTCATGAACCTAATCTCCAACATATACAACCATCGGCGACCAAAAAAGTGGTCGAAAAAGATACATCAGCATCACAAGAGTCGGTTGCAGACCTGATAGGACTTAAGAAAGCTAGGGGTCCAACCAAAATGAGAGATATTGTTGTAGAAGCTGCAAGTTGAGTTCATGTTGAATTTACTGATAAAGGTGAATCATGTGGAGATGGGTCAGTTAATTTGTCTTCTTATTTAGGCCCACTTTTACGAGAGCACGTACCTGTAACATTATACGATTGGAGGAAGCTTGGTAATGACATAAAAGTAATATTGTGGAAATCAATTTAGGTATTATGAACTCTTACAATTCAATGGCATGTACATTTCAGTTTACAGAAGTTGTGATAGAACTCTTACAGTAAAATTACCAGTATTGAGTTACTTAATGATAATTTTATATAAACTCCAGGCAAGATTCGACTTGGATACAGAATGGCAAAAGGCTATCGTATTTAAATCGATGGGATGTATATGGAGGGCCTCAAAATCACGGTTAGTCAGCCAAATACAAGAAGCAACTAATGAGGAAAAAAGACTTGAGTTTTAGCCTAAAAACATTCAAAGTAGAGCAAAGTGGATAAAGTTCGTCAAGACAAAAACTAGTCCAACATTTAAGGTATGTTTGAAAACTAGTTGTAATATTATAATATATGGTGAAACATTATAATTCAGTTAAAATCATGTTAAAGTAATACAATTTTCAGGCTGTAAGTGATAAGTATAAAGCAATCAGGTGTAAGCAAATCCCACACACATGCAGCCGAAAAGGATTGGCTCGATTAACAGAAGATATGGTGATACATATTTCATATTCATATGCATTCTTATGTTGTGGTCGGAATAATTTTGTAGGTCCAATTACTAATTTTTCAGAACCTGATATCAATTCTTTTTTCTTATAGAAAAAGAATAGTACCGAGCCATCTTCTGTTTCTAGGGTTAAAGTATGGATTAAGTCGCGCACCAGAAAAGACGGTAAACCAGTAAATACTGGAGTTTCCGAAACCATTATGAGTGAAATGTTATTTGTAATGTAGAATTATGTGTAATTTTGTATAGTTTTTTAAACCATAAACTATGCTATTTAATGTGTTGAATTATATAGGAGAAGCTAATCGAAGTTGAAAGTGATTCACTATCTAACTCGACAACAAATGTGACCGAAGATGCTCTTTCCAAAGTCTTAGGAAATGAAAAACCTAGACGACTAAGAGGAATAGGAAAATGAATGACCATCAACTAATTGGCATTCTTTCAAACTAAGGACAAACATGTGGCCAAGATGCAAGAGCAACAAACTATCATGCACGACAAGATCCAACATTTGGAGAAATTGGTGAACACATTATTGAAAAACAAGGCAAGTTTGATACATGTTGTGATTAGTGAATAAGTAAAATTCCAGCTTAGTCATTGAATTTTTTTTATTAACTGTTTGATGCGTTGTTAGATTGAGCAAAGTGGAGAAGAGAACAAAACATCTGCAGTGGTACAATTAGTTTCAATATTGTAGCATCAATCTTCAATCTAAACTTGCTTCAATTGAAATGTTTGTATTGATTAATTGCAGAGTGTCAACACCAAGTCACTAGAGAAATGCAAGTTGTTAGATTGGAGTAGAACAAATGAAATCGTTGCTGAAGGACATTTGATATCAAGGGATCCAAAAGAGCTTGTCAATAAAATTCATATGGGTCCTAATGCAATCAAAGTCTGTGTTGATATCCCAACTAAACCAGATGCTTTCCTATGGAGGCTTACATCTAGTATGACTTGTATAGAACAAGTTCAAGGTAAATCGATAGCATGGCATGCTGAGAGAGTTATTTTGCAATTTGATCAACATTCTGTTGAACATGATAATATTGACACACCTTTGGTAAGATAATTATTGATTGCTTTGGTATTTATATCATGTATTTGTGTAACTTAAATAGTTGTATTCTTGTGTATATGATTCCAGTTTTTATGCATTATTTCTTGATAGAGTAAGTACAACAATTCAACGAACAAGTGCACATTGTTTGATTGGAATGGAAAAGATGAAATAGTGGCAGAAGGACGTTGGCATTCGAGTGATCCAAAAACGCTGATCAATGATATTCCTCTTGGACCTAATGCCATGACTGTTTGGGTAGATATTTCAAAAAATCATGAAGCATTTTTATGGAGGCCTACATCTAATATGACATGCATTGAAAATGTCATTGGTTCTACTATAGCTTGGCCGGCTAACAAAGTTGTTTTGGAAAAATTACCTGAAAATCAGAAAGTTAAAATTGCATCATATCATTTGGTAAGTTAAATGCGATTGGCATACACTAATGCATAATTGAAGTAACTATAAATATCTTCAGGAATCTATTAGTAAAGTGATTCCTTAGTTTAATGTATTTGTCTTGTTGTTAGAGTGTGAACACCAACTCAAACAAAAAGTGCAAGTTGTTGGATGTTAGTGATTTGGGACAAGTAGTTGTTGAAGGATGTTGGTCTTCAAGTGATCCAAATCAGGTTGTTCATAAAATTCCCTTGGGTTCTAATGCTATTAAAGTTTGGGTAGATAGTCCAAAAGTTCCCACTGCATCTCTTTGGAGGCCTACATCTGAGCTGAAATTTATTGAAGATGCCATTGGTACTACAGTAGCATGGCCATCAGACAAATTTGTTATGATTTAGAGCTTTGGTAAGCATTGATCGAGACTTGTAATATATATTTGAATGCCTGAATGAATATCTCTCTTGATCTTGAATTCCTGAATATATGCTTGAACTACTATCAATTTTGTAGGTCTACTTGTATCCATGCATGTGTACGTATGTTATAGGAATGTTAATGATGTTGTTGTTACCGTTGTTGTTAATGTTGCACATGTAAGTTGTTGTTACTGCTATAATGCTGTAATGCTGTAGAATATTGTTAAATGTCAGTTTATGTATTGCATAATAAGATGTTTCACTGCTTCAGATGTCAATTGATTTTGCATTTTAGGGAGTTGTATTCATCTAAATAGGTTTTAGGGAGTTTTGAGAGATAGATATGAGGAGATTGGTTGGAATAATATGAGAAGATTCTCCAAAATGTTTAATGTGTTTTATTAAGCGCTTAACTTCAAAGGATGATAAGAGACAAAATGCAAAAGGAAATCTGGACACAATATGAAGATTGGAGAATGAAAAATCAGCAGTTGGAATCACAGGTCCACTTGTCCTATTGAGGATTTTTACCTTTTAAATGCATTTGGTCATTTTGCCACTGATTAGTCCCTGTTGTTCAAGTACTTACAATTGGGTATGCTTGCATGGGTATGTGGCAACTGAATATGCTTGCATGGGCATGTTGAAGCTTTTCGAGTATGAAATTCGGGACTGAATCAACTAATGATCGGAGGCAGGTATTGAGGTATGCTTCAATTTTATTATAAATGAAGTGTCGGAGTCAGGTATTGAGGTATGGTTCAATATGATATTTTCGAGTTGTTGAAGTGGGGGATGAGTTGCATAGGATGCTGAATGAGGTAAGCCTCCTTGTAATTTCTTCTTTATATTTTCATTGAATGATATAATGTCTATTGAAGAACATTTATACCACTAAACCAATTTAATGGGCTTATTTCGTAAAAGTTTATTATTAAGCATATTCTGTAATGAAATAAGCTAGTTATCTTAATCAGTAGTGAATTTATGATCAGGTTTTCTGGTTTTTCTTTCAGGTTCCAAAATGTATTGACAAACTTGCTCAAGCTGGGATAAAGATTGGGTTTTGACTGGAAACAAGAAGGAGACTGCCATCAATATTGGGTAAAATTGATATGATATGGCTTTTGATAGTTAGTAGTATCTGTTGTCTTTCCAGATTTCTTACTCGATGTAAAATCTGCAGTTTCTCCTGTAGTTTGCTTAGACAAGTGACAATTGTGTTTATAATTCAATCAGATATTTTAAAATATCGTCATTTTTTTACAATGAGGTTACCTTTTGAGCCCCTCACGCTAACATTTCAGAATGTGCAATATTTTGTAGAGGTCCCTCAGGTATTGATAATGGTACTCTTTTCCATATTATGTCTGGCTGTTAGCCATTTCCAATTTCAGTAACATTTTTCTTTTCCTCTTCTGTAATGGAAATGAGAAGCGAATAAGACCAAAAAAATCTCCAGCTTCTTTGTGATGTCACTGGCGCATTCAGGCCCGGTGTTCTCACAACACTGGTGGGTATCAGTGGTGCTGGAAAAACAACTCTCATGGATGTGCTTTCGGGAAGGAAAACAAAAGTGGTGTGGTTGTCACGTCAGATTGATCGAAAAACAAAATCAGTAATATGTCCTCTTGAATACATTACTTTAATAGCATTCCACTATGAAGAAAATGAATAAAATTGATGCACAATATTCCGTAATAGCTTAAGAAGGAGAAATATAATTAGGAATAACTATTTCTAAAAGTGTTAATACAATTTCTAACAACAAAAGTAATTTCATACAGGAGCACCCAACTGATATTTTTTATTTCCCTTTCCATAAGAGCACCCAACTGATAATTTGCCTCATGTTTATCAAAAACATAATGTCCTAACTTGTGCATTAGTTCTCAGGTGTTGCTTGTTGGATGCAAACTGGGGAAAGATAGATAGCTCGACTGAGAGTGGAGTATCTCAGATTAGTCCTGGAACGAGATATTAACTTTTTTTGACAATGAAGCAAGGGATGAAAACATTATTTTTACATTTCGAGTGATGCAATTCTTGTGCAGGATACAATAGGTGATAAGGTAGTTATCTCCTCAATTTAAGATATATGATTGCTACTTAACTCACATCCATGTGTATAATATTTTTCCTTATGTTTGACATGCAGATGGGTCATTTTTTGCAATAACTTGCTCAATTCTTCTCTGGGTTCATTGTAGGGTTTACCTCAGTATGGAAACTAACACTTCTTACAGTGGCTGTTGTGCCATTAATTGCTATAGTGGGAGGAACATATGCAATAATCATGTCTAATTTGTCAAAAAAGGGTGAGGCTGCAAGTGCTGAAGCTGGGAAGGTGTCCATTTCCTTGCGATTCATTTGTTGGTGCTTCTTATTTCTTACCAAAAATGAAATGAAAGATCAACACACCACTTCCTAGTGCAGTTGGTGATTGGCGGTCTATCTGTCTCTTGATGGATAGGTCATTACTCAGTGGACTCAAGTCTCCCTAGTTTGCTTGGTGCCTAGGTGACTGCCTAGGTAATTGATCCAATAACCAAAAAAATAAAATGATCAACAGTGTTAGTGAATGTTCTTCTTGCATCAAACCAGGAGGCATGATCATAGGATCAATGCAATATAGTCCGTAAATTTGTTTGAGGTTATCCATTTATGTTCTTACCTTTTTGTTCTCGTCCAATAATATCTGACATGTGAATCGCTATCTGGAAGTATTAACTACAACACGGGGATTGGAGGGTGACTGTACATAACATGAACCTTAAAAACTCAAATTATTTCCTTTTTGGGGAATGTCAGAAAGTCCTTGTTCTATAAAATCAAGAGAGATCCATCTAAACTCTCTCTCTTATTTTTTCTTTTGTTATGAATTGTTACAACAGCAACCTGATATCTTTTTCTATATGGACCAGATTATTTCACAAATCCGTACTGTGTACTCATTTGTTGGGGAGGAAAAAGCTCTTGAAGCCTATTCCAATTCTCTTGGAAAAGGCCTTGAAGTTGGGAAAAAGAAGTGGATTCGTGAAAAGAATTGGTGTTGGCATTACGTATGGAGTGTTATTTTGTGATTGGGCATTGCTTCTCTGGTACTCTGGTGTTCTAGTCAGGCATCAAACCTCAAGTGGTGATAAAGCATTGTAAACGCCATCTTCAGTGGATTATAAGTTTCTCTAAACGATTGAAGCATATCTACTGCGTTTCAGCATCCTTAATCAGTTCTTCTATTAAACAAATTCCTTTTTTTATTTACAATGCCCTTGGCCAAGCTGCTCCAAACCTCGCTGGCTGGCTAAAGGTCGAGCAGTTGTTGGCAACATTATAAGCATGATTGGAAGGTTGCAAGTTCATCTAAATAGTGAGAGAATGGAATAGTTCTGTCAAAAGTGAGTGGGAAAATTGAATTATGTGAGGTCTCTTTTGCTTACCCATCCCGATCCAATATGGTGTTTGAAGTTTTGAGCTTTTCAATTAGTATCGGGAAGACCTTTGCAGTAGTTGGCCCTAGTGGATCTGGGAAGAACACTATTATATCCATGGTTGAACGATTTTATGATCCAAACTCAGGTATGTTAAATACTAATCTAGGAGTTTATTATTTACTTCAACTAAGCAAATAGAGAACTGATATGAATCATTAATCAGCTTGCTGTGAAAATTGATTTGGCAAGTTGACTAGTAACTCCTCTCGAAACTACTTGGGCACTTTGGCCATTTTTATCATTAGAGAAGGAAAACACATTTTATTCACTTTGAATTGATCATGGAGGATTCAGCTGAACTTTTTATTATGACTTATTCAGATTGGAGCCATCTATTTGTGGAGTTATGTGTTCAATATAGTGCGGATTTATTCAAGTAAGAAGACTAAAGAAATCGAAGCAAGTATATCCAAAGATAGTTTGGACTTTGCTGGAGAAACCTCAAAACAGTTCCAAGATAGCTACAAAGAAGCACTACTTCCGTCAAAAGATGACATGGCTACTCGGGAATATGCAAAATATGCACTACCTTACAGTAAAGCTGATGCAAATTCAAAGGTTAGTCTTGTTTTCTGTGAACCCTATGCTCCAAACATGTTTTATTTTTATATAGCAAAATGTTCCCTTCACAAATTCTAAACCAGATTGCTAGTTCCATCTCAATTATATTAGTCTTGGACTATTCATCCATAGGATATTTAAAACTTAAAAGCTTCCTAGAATTTGATGGGAGAGGCATGGTAATTTGCTTCACCTAATCTATAATGGCACTACACCAAATGACATTTTTGTAACAACCCTCAAAACAATATCACTTTTGAAGTGTAACAATTTACCTAACAAATTTACACATTTTCACAAATAAAATGATACAATAATAGTATCACCATGAAGAGTATGGTTATGAAAGTGATACTATTCATGGCAATCCAACTTATTGTATCATTTTTTTTGTGTTACTGTTTTTCATTTTTTGACTAAATTAAGTTTTGATTTGAAATGTTTAGTGGATTGCAACATCTCCAATAGTGTTACTGTTCTGAGAGTTGTTACAAAAGTGTCAATTTGGTGTAGTTGGTAGAAGTATTATTCTTCGAGATATCACTATTTTTTTCTCATCGAATTTCTTTTTATGTTAAAGAATATGTTGGTTATCTTTTTACAACAAGAACACCAAATAAATCGTATTTCTTCAAGTTATATACTCTAATGTTAGACTTTTTTTTTTTCTGACTATGTATCAAAGACACTATTTATACCCAAAAAAAAAAAGTGTATCAGCCAAGTATTGTGTCGGATACACATGTTGACACTCATAGATACTCCCATCATAAACTCCATGCATGAATCATCAACGCGTCCACATTTCCATCACTCTTAGTATGATGCATGTTATATATAAAGCAGCATTCATGACAATGGTGCGTACATTATGACATGTGACATTTACAATTAAAGTTAGTTTGGGATGCATCAACCCACAAAATGCCGGACTATACAGCGGTTAATTTCTTTTAGTTCTCTGCAGGTGTCAGTTTTTGTCAAGTTCAAGCAACATTTAGGGATGATTGCAGAGAAGTTAAATTTGAAGAGGTTGTTGCACCTTCAACTCTCGGGAGCAGTATTTCTCTCTTCTCTCTCTTTTTAGCTTAATACCATTTGTGTGATGGCTCTCATCTCAACTATGATCTGCTGGATTAAAGCTGTCTCATTTCGATGACCATAGTAATCCAGCCAATTCAAGCATGTTGTACAGTTGTACCATTGAAGTTAAGTACCATTGAAGGAACAACTACATCTACAACTTAAGGACAGGGAGAAACATTTGGAGGACCAAAGAACTGAGGTTTGAGATACTTGAGACAGTGTATCCAAAGGATTGTGACTCAATGTAATACATTATCTTTATTATTCAACTGAAATAAATGTAGTCTGATCTTTATTATTTTATAGATTTTGAGACTCGATGTAATACATTATCTTATTAATTATATTACTTTGCCTTACTTCATATGGAAATGTTTAAGTTTGGCACATTTAGATTTTTATTTTCTAGAAATAAAACTTTATAAAAAGTCATTTGATAGCACTTGATGAGTGCTATAGAAAAAAGGGCCTTGAGAAACGTTATAGAAACTAATTGCATTTGTTAAATGGTACGTGAGAGAAGACAATAGTGTTTCTGTATAGTTTAGAAACGCTATTGTATAGTGTACAATAGCCTTTTAGAAACGCTATTGTACAGTTACTATAGCGTTTTAGAAATGCTATAAATGGTCTACTTATAATAGCGTTTCTAAAACGCTATAAATAACCTTGTATCTATTATAGCTCCGGCAGACACAACATTTTCTAAAACGCTATGGTATCCTACAATACGTTTTTGAAACGCTATTAATGAGCATTTTGTTGTAGTGAAATATGGGATCACACTTTGTTTCTTCTTTACTCTAGCCGAGAGAAAGAAAGAGTTGGTATTGTATTAGTATTGGTATTGGTGTTGATGTGGTGAAATTAGGGTGACATTATATACACTAGGGTGACATTATATTAGGATGTCGGAAGGAATTCACTAGGCTGAGCGTAGCAATTCCCATTTTAAAGCATATGAGGCATTTATAAATGGCTTGAGGTCATGTAAAAAACTAAAAATTGTTTGTGTTTAGAAGTATGAACACATTTATGTTGCTAAAATTTATAATTAGATTGATTTAGTAGTTAATTTTGTGATAAGACTTTCTTGCTTGAAATGTATCATAACTCTTAAATTGTAAGAATTTGGCTTCAAATTATTTGGGCTTTTTTAAGGCCGTGACTAATTAACTCCACCATTTCTGCTGAAAGACATCACCAATCCCCTTCTTTCTGAATGACAACACCACCTACTAACGAACACCACCAAATATAAACAAAAAAACCATAACCTCTCTTTTCCTTTCTCTCTTTCCTCCCCTCTCCCCCTCTTCTCCATCAATTACCACTACCACCCCGCCACCTCTTATCTTCTTCTTCCTTTTTTCTTCTTCTTCTTTCTTCTTCTTCTTCTTCTTCTTCTTCTTCTTCTTCTTCTTCTCCATCAATCACCACCACCACCTCGCCACCTCTCATCCTTCTCCTTTTCCTCTCTTCTTCTTATTCTCCTCCTCATTCCCCTTACTTCTTTTTCTCTCTTTCTTCTCCATCAAGCACCATCACCATTGTTGGCCGGAGGTGCAGACCATCAAGTAGTTTAGGGAAATAAATATTCCTGGAGATCCTTATTTAATTAGGAGTCGTCTTGCAGAGGGAACTTTCCCTATTAGACCAGTGCTCCTAGATATGCGAGAATAGTTCCCTGTTGGAATATTGTTCATGCGCCGGGAGTTTCCATGTACAACGTATACTCTGGTATATACTTGCCTCAATAGATCTTACAGTATTGGGATGGTTGTGAAACGTGTGGCTTAGCAGGCTGTAGCAATTCGAGTTCGGCTGGCGGGCTTGATGTCGCTTGGGCCGGATCAGTGCTAAACTGATGCTTGGACCTATTATTCCTTGAGATCTCATGACACGTGTACGGTGTAGATGAGAGGACGTTTCGATATATCATCAACTGCTCCCCTTGAGTAAGTGGGCCACCTAGTCGGTCTACTAAATCACTTCTCGAAAAGATACGCCGCTCATGATGGTTGAGTCTAAACCATTACTTAAGCGACGTGCTTCATTAATAAGCGTGCGTCGGTTCAGTGGGAAAAATGTGGGAAATCGATCTGTATTTAGATCTTCCTTTCTGTAGAGATTGAATCTTTCATTTTTTCATTTTAGAGACTCCACTTTGTTCAACTTTTGTTGAAAATTGTTTACTTTTTCCATGGCTTGCCGGAATCAACTCAACGATGAGATTTTGCTAGAGGCATCGAGTTCTTTGAAGATAGGTCGCCTCTGAATCGAGCCTGGCTAAGATTCGAATACATATGGGGTCCCTGAAGACTTGAAATTCTTCACATTGAGTGTTGATCAGACACCAATGTTTCATCCGGAAGGTTTGTCTGTTGCACCTAGGCATGCTTCAATGAGTGTCTGTTTTCCTGTGATTGATGAGATTTGAAGCTTTCTGGAATTTTTTGGTATCCCACTTGCCCAGTTGATACCGAATGGGTACAGAATTGTCCTCACCATATTGATCAGGCAAAAGATGCTGGTATTCGAGTGACTCCAAGGGTGATCTAGTTATTAACTTCTCTTCGGTTAAACAAGCACGTTGTGTGTGAGATGTAGTCACCGGCTTGCTTCAGAAAACTGCCGGATGACTTCAAGTTCTGGCTAAAGCACTACTTATTGGTTCTTTCGAACCCGAAGTATTTCAAGTTCAATGGTCACCCGATTGAATGGGAGTTCATGCCACTTCATAAGTATAATTTCATCATTTGCTTTCGTTGTGCTGATTGTATGCCCTCTGTCCCGCTCTCTACCGATTCGTCTCACAACAGAGGGTCGGCTGTTGGTGAGTGGGGAAAGGCAGTGGATGAGGGGCCAGGTAAAATTTCGCATCCAAGAGAACTTCATCCGGATGCGCAGATGAGTCTGTTTGCTCCGGATGTAGTAAAAATGAGCAACGAAGCCTGGCACCAGAAGGTGACATTGATCATGCTTTGAGGAAACATATTAGCAGACGTTATAGCTGTTGGTGAACTATGCTTTAAAGCCAGAGGAGGATACACTGGAAGAACATATGGATAAAGAGTTGAAACATCTTATGCTGGGGATGTCGCATCTGCGCCAAGTGGTCGTCGTTGGGACGGAAGTTGAGACGTCCCGCGAGAGGGTGTATACCATGGAACGTGTCTTCTTTAATATGCAGAAGTCGTATTCTGATGAACTCTTTGAAATCGAATCACTGAGTAAACAACATGAACAAAGGAGGCTGAAATAATCAGCTACCAATGGTGAGGCCTAGAACATTCGTCTGGAAGACCTTTAAGTTCGATTTAGCAAAGGCAATGTCCACCAGGGACAAATCCAGAGAATAGTTGAACCTGGACTGTCATGGCTTAAAAGTTGTGCAGTCTGCAACTAAAGTGTGCTCTGAGTTGAGGTATTTTATTGATGAGAATACTAGGAAACAATCTAACCGAGCAGTTAAAAGCCAATGTTGAATTCAATGCTCGGGCAGTGGTCCCGTGAGCTTGTTGAATACTAAGCAATCCCAAACTGATGCGCTGACAGGCAAGCTGGAGTTGCTGGAGCGCGAGCTTGCTGAAGCAAAGACGAGTGAGAAATAAGAGCTTCTCAAGGTGCAAGGCATGTTTGAATTTCGCAGGATCGTGCATGGGAATTTGGAACTACTGGCTTTGATGAAAGAAAAACATCCAGACTGGGACCTTTCTTACTACAGGAAGGTGTCTTTTGCAAATTTTGGAGAGATATCTGAGTTGTCAGAGGAATAGGACAATCCAGATAATGGCACTCAAGCTGAGGCACACGGACGTGACTCCTGCTTCTTCCCCTCTTAAACTCAGTTCCCCTTATTTGTACCTTCTCCTGATGAGTATTAATTTTTGTACATCTATATCTTTTTTTTGAACTATTAATGAAAACAGATTTCTTTCGAATATACTTCGCACTTGTGTTCTATCTGGTCCCCCTATTTTATCTTTTCCAAATCGCTTTGTTATTTTATTTTGACGTAGGTTTTTTTTGGGTTAGCAGGGAGTCACCTGGTTTATCCGTTGTTGAGTGCTCGACCATTTATGCCGCAAGTAATTTTGACTTCTTAGAGTCTCCATCGCGTAGTTATGCACAATATCGAGCATTATGTATGATGTGGATGGTTTGGTAGTGGGTTACTTTTTCCAGACTGGATCTCATCCTCGAGGTAGGCCGTTAGAGGCTCAAGTTATATATTAGACCGTCAGTTGTGGTCATTGGCGTGAATGAATTGTTATAGTCGAGCACATTCGTTGTTGTCTGTAGTTAAGCAAGAATGTTTGGCCCAAGTTAGGCCTCTTAAGCTCGGGCTGGTCTCCCATGTAGTATTTGTCTGTGCTTGGCAGATTAGTTTTTAGATCGGCTCAAGCAGTCGTTGTCGATAATGGGATGTCAGCCCATGCGTGCGTGAAGACGCTGGCTGAGCTGTAATCAGATTCGGCGACCACTATTCTGTGGAAGAGCAGTGGTCCTGTGGCAAACCGTCGACATTAGTTGGAACTGACTAGGCTTTCACCTTTCAAACCATCTACACCTGCACGGAGCAAACTACGGACTTGAGATAAGAAAATTTGGTGACCATGATCTGTAGAAGAGCCGTGGCCCCGTGGTAAGTCGTCAACATCAGTCAAAACTGACTAGGCTTCACCTTCCAAACCATCTACACCCGCGCGAAGCGGGCTACGGACTTGGGATTAGAAAATTGGCGACCATGGTCTGTAGAAGAGCAGTGGTCTCGTGGCAAGTAGTCAACATCAGTCAAAACTGACTAGGCTCTCACCTTCCAAACCATCTACACCCGTGCGGAGCGAGCTACGAACTTAGGATGAGAAAATCCGGCGACCATGATCTGTAGAAAAGCAGTAGTCCCATGGCAAGCCGTCGACATCAGTCAAAACTGACAAAGCACCCACCTTCTAAACCATCTACACCTGCGCGAAGGGAGCTATAGACTTGGGATGAGCAAATTCGACAACCATGGTATGTGGAAGAGCAGTGGTCCCGTGGCAAGCTATCGACATCAGTCGAAACTGACTAAGCTCCCACCTTCCAAACCATCTACACCCGCGCGGAGCGAGCTACAGACTTGGGATGAGAAAATTCGACGACCATGGTCTGTGGAAGAGCAGTGGTCCCAATGCAAGCCGTCGACATCAGTCAGAACTGACTAGGCTCCCACCTTCCAAACCATCTACACCTGTGCACAGCGAGCTACAACTTGGATTTGACAAGAAGTTGTCGTCATCACTTGTCACTGACTAAGCTTACCTGATCGGGTTCGGCGATCATCGCCTGCATGGGGTCGATGATCCCTGGCGAGTCATCGTCATCAGGAGTGAGAGTGCTGACTAGAATCCCACTTCCTAAGCCATCATACACGTGTACGGTGCAGATGAGAGGACGTCGGTGCATCATCATTTCTCAATCGAGCATATAAGTTGGCCGAAAGTTAAAGACAATACCATGTTTTGTTTACTGGATAGATTTGAGTGACTTTAGTAAAATGACCATAACTTGCTCATTTCAAGCATTTTCAAGTGATTCAAACTTTGTTCATTAGATAACTCAGAGTACTACATTGTTTGTGTTTGATGAGCTTGAGAATCAGTCTCAATCGAGAGTAAAAGTTGGCCAAAAATCAGGGACAATACCCTATTTTCATGTTTTGAATGAGTGAGTACTAGCCTGTTTGGGAAAAGGGGAGGTCGGCGGTGGCAGGGTGTTGCTCCGTTGTCTGTTGATGTACAAAGAAGTGAAGAGAAAAGATAAAGAGAACGGTGGAGAAGAAGATGAACAGTGGTGGTGTCCTTCAGCACATCAAAAGGAAAAAAATGATGAACAGTGGTGGTGGTGGTGTCCATCAGCAGAATTGGGGTTATTTCTGAGAATATCGAGGAAAAGATATGAGGGGAGATGAGGAGATGGAGATGTGGCGCGTGGTGGTAGTGATTGATGGAGAAAAAGAAGAAGAAGATGGGAAGAGGAGGAAAGGTAGCAGTAGTGGGGTGGTGGTGTGACTGATGGAGAAAAAGAAGAAGATGGGAGGAGAGGTGGCGGCAGTGGTGGTGGTGGTGGTGATTGATGGAAAAGAAAACAAATGAGAGGAGGATGAAAGGTGGTGGTGGCTTGGTGGTTGTGGTGAAGGGGAGGAGAGGTGGCGAGGCGGTGGCATTGATGGAAAAGAAAGGGAGAAAAGAGAAGATGAACAATGAGTGGGAGATGGTTTATAATCGCGGTGTCCTTTAGCACATTCAAAAAGGTGGTGGTGGCGTTCAGCAGAAATGGTGTTATTTAACAACTTTTTTTAATGGAAAATGGTAATTTGTTTAAACAAAATAAGGCAAACTAATGGGGTGTTTGTTTTTTTTAAATGCTTAGAAGCTAATTTTTTAACGAGCTTTTGAATGAACTGTTTGTTTTGCTTCTGAATGGGTTACTGATTAGAAACTGTAAAAATTAAAAGATACTTGTTTTTAAGTGTCGACTTGAATTTTCTGACATTTCTTCCCATTACCACAGCTCCCGCCGCCACACAAACCACTAACATTAGCTGGCCTTCTCCACCTATTTTTTCTCCTCCAAACACCATGGAGATCACCTTCCACCACCACCAAAAATCACCCTATGACCATTTCCATTCCTCGTACACTTTGTGCTATGTGATTAGCACCCCTTATGGTACTTACTCCAATCAAAACTTCAACTTCTAATCAAAACAAGAAAAAACAATTAAAGAAGCTTTGAAGTTCTTCCATATAAGTTCCCCACTTCTTATTAAGACTTCTAAGTCTATTAAAAAAAAACCCTCTAAGTTCAAAAATGCAACCTAGTGACCATCTACTTACATCATAATCACTGTAAGCTGAGGCTGCCAAAAAATGCGCAATAGTGTTCTTGCAATTTGGAAATAAACATAATTTTGCAGAAATCGAAAACAATTAAAGAGGCTTTGAAGTTCTTCCATATAAGTTTTTGATAATCGGAAAGATATTCGTCTGACTTCGTTGTTGCTCTTACTATAATGTGCATCTGTGAGAATAAGTAGTTTACTAGTTTGATTACAAGTTGCCCAACTCAAAACCTCCTTTATTGCCTACAATTCTGCCTAAGAACTAGTATTGCACCGCTCCTTCACTTGATTGTAAATGCCCATCTTGAAAAGGAAATCAGCATGACAACAACTCAACAGCAACAACAGCAAAACATAAATGAATAACCGCCGGGAAGTAGTCTCCAAGGGCACATAGGATGAATAACCGATGAAAGTAGTCTCCGAGGGCACATAGGATGACGAATGAACAAATTCGTCACATTTGGTTCTATGGCACCGATAAGCCAACTTTTCATCACATTCGGTTCAATGCATGCATGTCATATTCATTCACAACAATACAAAATCTACCAAAGTAATCTTTAATCAGCCAATTAATTTCATTGTTATCCTGAAACATTACCATCCAATTCAACTTTACAAATTAACTTTCCCCAGAAAATGAGAAGTGGATACCGGGTTGATATACAAAGCATAGGGGATTTCAAATCTTACAAGGAAATAAAAGTTAACCACAGATAACTCATTTGCAGCAGACAGATCTTTCAATCACAACCAGTGTTCTAAAAATCGCTAGGCGTTGGGCGGCGGCGAGCAGGTGCCTAGCGCCCAGGGGCCTAGGCGGGTGCCTAGGCGGTTTAGGTTTTGTATTATAACTTTAATAATTTACAAAAGTTGAGCATAATACCTTATCAATTACATCCAATTTAATGTATATATATATGCAAAATTTAAAAACATGAAAAATTAACAATCGTGAACAAAATTTATTAAAACTCAAATGACTGAAGTTGATCATGATGGGTACTTTATATAAATTTGAATTTGTGTACTCTTTTATTTTTCTTCAAATTGCATGAATAACCTCAGTTATGTTTGATAAAATCTACATTAGTAAAATTGGTACCGGCAGATCCTTTGAGAATTCCATTAAGTAATCATCCTTCGCTACATTTAGACATATCATCATTATCATCATCAAAGCCCATTCCCGAGATTTTCTAAAAAATAATTAAATAGTTTATTTCTAAAAAATAAGAAAATAAAATAAGAACACAATCAACCTTATTAAAAAAAAAAAAAATAAAAATAAAAAAAATAAAAAAACCTCCCAGACCGCCTAGACCCCGCCTAGGCCGCCTAAACCCCGCCCAGACCCGCTTAGACCCGCCCAGACAGCCGCCCAGGCATTAATCTGGGCGGTTTTCTACCTTCTAGCGCCTAAACTGACGCCTAGACCGATTTTTAGAACACTGATCACAACCCACCTTCCTTCAATTTCACAAACCCAAAAATGAGCAAGTTTTGTTCCCTCTCTTCAATCGCAGCCACCCCAAGCAAGAACAATCCTTTCTCTGTGTCAAACATCCCTCTTCTTCTTCACAAAACAGTCAAACAGATTCTCAATTCCATTAACTTCAGTCAGCAAGGATAGGAATTCATGCTAGCAACCGGCAAGAAAAAGAGATCGCAGCCCACTCCAGACTCTTGTTCTTCTTCTCTCTGTCACCTTTCTCACGCGACCAAGAGAGAAAGATATCGCAGCAATTCCAGAGTCTTTTTCACACAGCAACCAGCAAGCAAGATAAAAGAAACAACAACAGAGAATTCAATCCAGCCAAAGAGAGAGTCAACGAATTAGCACCTGCAACTAAACTCTTCATGATAGAGAGAAAAAAATGCAGCCCAGAGGAGCTCTTTCTTCTCCCTGCTACCTTGACGAAGAGCAGCAAAAGAAGAATTCACAGTTTTTCTCGTATTCAAAAAGGAGATGCTCACGCTAGCAACAACCAAGAAAGGGTTCAATTTCAGTAAGGAAGAGAACACGTAACAACTTTAGTCATGGAGGAGAGCTCTTTCACACCAGCAGCAGCAAGAAGAGATCTTCCATTTTCTTCGTCTCCTTCAAACAGAGTAGCTAAGAAAGAGGGAATGCCTCGCAGCTTCCACCGAGCTCACACAGCAAACAAATTCTTCTATGTTTCATTCACGAACGACCACAAAAACAATTGCCTAAAGAGAATTTTCCTTCACAGAGTAGCGGGTTCTATGTTTCTTTTTTTTATTTTTTTTTGAAAGGCGAAACCATTAAAGACCAGAATCGGTCAACACACCATAAATTGATAAAGATGTCGCAAGATGAGTTCGAATTCATGACCAAGTAGTACCATCCGCCAAGTTCCAACCGTTGAGCTATCATGCCATTGGCTTCTTCTATGTTTCCTTTCCAAACAGCCAAGAGAAATTTCAATTTCAGCCAAATAAGAAGTCGCAACCAAAGAAAAAACTCCCACTTTTGTCTCCACGAATCACACTAGCTTAGAGAGAGAGTTTTCTCCTTCATGAAGCCAGAGACCTCCCTTCCCTCCTCTTGCATCTATGGTCAAAGTGTTTCGTCGTCTAAGGCGGGGAAGAGTTTGAATGCTCAAAGTCTTTCTTGTACGTACAAACACCCATAGTGAGATATCAAGATCATTGTTCTGATAACCATGACAAACCAAATATAGAGCATAATTTTATTCATCTCACAAGGAGATATTTACAAGAATACAAATAAAATCCTAATTAGAAAAGGAAAAACTAATTATAATTCTGATTAATCTGGTATTTCTGTAACTACGATCACTATTAAATAAGTATTCCTAATTATATAACTCTTATAATTCTTAACAGTTAGCTAGGTCAAATGTGGACAATTATGTTGATTTTCTTGTTGGGTTGAGTATATATGGAATCTAATATTGTTTGATGAGGTAGTGATGTTGTTGGTGTTGGTGGCTTCGACGATGGAATAAGAGGTGGTATTTTGATTGTTGTGCATTGTTGTTCAAGACTTGTATTGTTGTGGTGCTTGTTAGATATCCAAAATTGGTGGAGATTAAAGGCATGCATGGATATTGGGTGATATTAATAGGAGAGTTACGAAAAATGATGTTATTCTACTTCGCCAAATGGCGGCTAGGGAAAAAGGAGGTTTGAGGGGGAAATAAAATTGTTTATCAACATACAAGAGATAATCAAAATCAAAGTGATAGGAGAAAAATTAGGTTATTTTAGTACTATTTTTATATATTTTTGGCTATTACTTATTAATTATGATACTAAATGTTATTTTTGTGATTGTGTAGGTTTCCAATTACAAGATTCAAAATAGAAGCTAAGTGAGAACAAATTGACTATTTAGAAATATTGATTGTAAAAGGAAGCAACGCAAAGAAGGAAACCAAAGAAAACAAGTAAAAAGGGACGATACCTTGTTTTGAAGAAATAACCCATCCATAGCTCCTCTTCCACCCATCCATAGTCTTTTCATCAACAGCGCAGCAAGCCACGCATCCCTCAACATAGCCGCAAAGGCCCATCTTGCTCCTCGCAATTCAACACAAGCACAGGCCACCACAGCAGTCCATCGGCCCTTCGCCATCCATCAGAACTTCGCGCACGAAAACCCTAGCCACATCGATCACAACCTCCATCGTTCCACACCTCATCTCAGTCCCTCTCTCTCACTGTCTCCTGATCATCGCCAACCACCTTGCACAACCATCGTTACAGTCAGTCACAGCAACCCCTCGTTCCATCTCTTCCATTGTTCGTCGCCACAACCATCACTGCCAACCACAGACTTCACACTCTTTCATCTGATCCTTCTCTCTCACCCTTTCCAGATCCCTCCTTCTTCAATCACAGCCAAAAGGAACGGGTAGCAGAGATCGTGAAAATGAGAAGAGAAAGAGATCAGAAGAGATTTTATCTCTTTCTTCTTGCTATTTGCACCACTAGTTCCACTAATACCACCACGAACAGCGACAACTTTTTGTTTCTTCTCATCTCTTTACTTATTTTAGTTTGATATTTGATTATGGATTTACTCTTGAACATAATTATTTATTTTAGCTTGATATTTGATTAAGCCTTTTGTTTCATTACCCTCATTTTATATCCTAACCTAATCAGAAAAGTGGAATATAATTTGATTTGCATAAACTTTATTGTGGGTTCAAGATTGTTGAAAAGCAAGTGAAAGGGAAGACCCTTATGTTAGACAGTTCAGAAGAAAGAGTTGAAAAAAACGTACAAAATTACAGAAAGGACACAAGTCCTTGTCTATATTCATTCAGTATTTCAGTACCAACAGATAGTTTAGTTCTTTTCATTCAATATATCAAAATAATGGCTGAAATTCTTCATTATCAGTGGGTCACCTATTATTTTTCCTATTATGTCTTGAACTATGTGATTCTTTGCTAATGTCTCTAATCTTATTGCATGTTTTCATCATTTCTTTAAACCCTTTGTAATTTCCTTATCCGTCTTTCTCTTCCCTTGACCCCTGACCCCATTACAATTGATTAATACCTTTTGATTGAGTGTGTCTTGCAATGTTACGATGTGAAAATTCAAATGAGTATGAACATATGGTATCACTTAGTTCTTGCATTCAGTAGTAGCATTCCTTCCATGAGATCATATATCTGGAAAAAAAATGTCAGAAAATCCCTTTCTTCTTTTTTATATCATAGGGAGCTATTTGTTCCCTTTTACATCAATCCTCTCACATATAACTAGAATAGGAAGAGGTGGTTACCAAACAATCAGTGAAAAAGAAAACGAGGCACCCAGTAAAGATTTTTGGTTAATTCTTGTTGGCACGCACTTGAGTTTCACAGTCACTTGGATTGATTAAATTGTGAATTTTTATATAATTGCTATGAACGTGTATTAATTTCAAATGATGTGGATTTAATCTTGTGTTTACTAATAATCTCAACATGTCATGATCGCTTGAAAATCCATGAGACAAATGTATGGAAAGTATAGATTGAATCATTTGAGTCTTTATTTTTGTTTCTTTGGTTTGCATCGAGGACTAGCAAAAAATAAGTGTGGGAGAATTTAATAGAGCATAATTAAGGCTATTTTTAGTACATATTTTTATATATATTTTTTGCTATTACTTGTTAATTATGATACTAATTGCAATTTTCGTGTTTGTGTAGGTTTCAAATTACAAGATTCAAAATAGAAGCTAAGTGAAGCAAATTGACAATTAGAAAATACTGATTGCAAAAGAAAATCACGCAAGAAGGAAACCAAGAAGAAACAAGTATAAAAAGGGACGATACCTTGCTTTGAAGATAAATAAACCCATCCATAACCTCCTTTTCCACCCATCCATAGTCTCCTCATCCACAGCCGGCAAGCCATGCACCCCTCAACACAACCGCAAAAACCCATCCCGCTCCTCGCCAATT
>QNQO01010308.1:0-55362 GCA_003290165.1 Berberis thunbergii
CTCCAACATATACAACCATCGGCGACCAAAAAAGTGGTCGAAAAAGATACATCAGCATCACAAGAGTCGGTTGCAGACCTGATAGGACTTAAGAAAGCTAGGGGTCCAACCAAAATGAGAGATATTGTTGTAGAAGCTGCAAGTTGAGTTCATGTTGAATTTACTGATAAAGGTGAATCATGTGGAGATGGGTCAGTTAATTTGTCTTCTTATTTAGGCCCACTTTTACGAGAGCACGTACCTGTAACATTATACGATTGGAGGAAGCTTGGTAATGACATAAAAGTAATATTGTGGAAATCAATTTAGGTATTATGAACTCTTACAATTCAATGGCATGTACATTTCAGTTTACAGAAGTTGTGATAGAACTCTTACAGTAAAATTACCAGTATTGAGTTACTTAATGATAATTTTATATAAACTCCAGGCAAGATTCGACTTGGATACAGAATGGCAAAAGGCTATCGTATTTAAATCGATGGGATGTATATGGAGGGCCTCAAAATCACGGTTAGTCAGCCAAATACAAGAAGCAACTAATGAGGAAAAAAGACTTGAGTTTTAGCCTAAAAACATTCAAAGTAGAGCAAAGTGGATAAAGTTCGTCAAGACAAAAACTAGTCCAACATTTAAGGTATGTTTGAAAACTAGTTGTAATATTATAATATATGGTGAAACATTATAATTCAGTTAAAATCATGTTAAAGTAATACAATTTTCAGGCTGTAAGTGATAAGTATAAAGCAATCAGGTGTAAGCAAATCCCACACACATGCAGCCGAAAAGGATTGGCTCGATTAACAGAAGATATGGTGATACATATTTCATATTCATATGCATTCTTATGTTGTGGTCGGAATAATTTTGTAGGTCCAATTACTAATTTTTCAGAACCTGATATCAATTCTTTTTTCTTATAGAAAAAGAATAGTACCGAGCCATCTTCTGTTTCTAGGGTTAAAGTATGGATTAAGTCGCGCACCAGAAAAGACGGTAAACCAGTAAATACTGGAGTTTCCGAAACCATTATGAGTGAAATGTTATTTGTAATGTAGAATTATGTGTAATTTTGTATAGTTTTTTAAACCATAAACTATGCTATTTAATGTGTTGAATTATATAGGAGAAGCTAATCGAAGTTGAAAGTGATTCACTATCTAACTCGACAACAAATGTGACCGAAGATGCTCTTTCCAAAGTCTTAGGAAATGAAAAACCTAGACGACTAAGAGGAATAGGAAAATGAATGACCATCAACTAATTGGCATTCTTTCAAACTAAGGACAAACATGTGGCCAAGATGCAAGAGCAACAAACTATCATGCACGACAAGATCCAACATTTGGAGAAATTGGTGAACACATTATTGAAAAACAAGGCAAGTTTGATACATGTTGTGATTAGTGAATAAGTAAAATTCCAGCTTAGTCATTGAATTTTTTTTATTAACTGTTTGATGCGTTGTTAGATTGAGCAAAGTGGAGAAGAGAACAAAACATCTGCAGTGGTACAATTAGTTTCAATATTGTAGCATCAATCTTCATCTAAACTTGCTTCAATTGAAATGTTGTATTGATTAATTGCAGAGTGTCAACACCAAGTCACTAGAGAAATGCAAGTTGTTGATTGGAGTAACAAATGAAATCGTTGCTTGAAGGACATTTGATATCAAGGGATCCAAAAGAGCTTGTCAATAAAATTCATATGGGTCCTAATGCAATCAAAGTCTGTGTTGATATCCCAACTAAACCAGATGCTTTCCTATGGAGGCTTACATCTAGTATGACTGTATAGAACAAGTTCCAAGGTAAATCGATAGCATGCATGCTGAGAGAGTTATTTTGCAATTTGATCAACATTCTGATTGAACAAGATAATATTGACACACCTTTGGTAAGATAATTATTGATTGCTTTGGTATTTATATCATGTATTTGTGTAACTTAAATAGTTGTATTCTTGTGTATATGATTCCAGTTTTTATGCATTATTTCTTGATAGAGTAAGTACAACAATTTCAACGAACAAGTGCAACATTGTTTGATTGGAATGGAAAAGATGAAATAGTGGCAGAAGGACGTTGGCATTCGAGTGATCCAAAAACGCTGATCAATGATATTCCTCTGGACCTAATGCCATGACTGTTTGGGTAGATATTTCAAAAAATCATGAAGCAT
The DNA here is from genome assembly GCA_003290165.1 of Berberis thunbergii. Lineage (NCBI taxonomy): Eukaryota > Viridiplantae > Streptophyta > Magnoliopsida > Ranunculales > Berberidaceae > Berberis > Berberis thunbergii. Next base: position 2,181 of record QNQO01010308.1, read on the forward strand.
TTTTATGGAGGCCTACATCTAATATGACATGCATTGAAAATGTCATTGGTTTCTACTATAGCTTGGCCGGCTAACAAGTTGTTTTGGAAAATTACCTGAAAATCAGAAAGTTAAAATTGCATCATATCATTTGGTAAGTTAAATGCGATTGGCATACACTAATGCATAATTGAAGTAACTATAAATATCTTCAGGAATCTATTAGTAAAGTGATTCCTTAGTTTAATGTATTTGTCTTGTTGTTAGAGTGTGAACACCAACTCAAACAAAAAGTGCAAGTTGTTGGATGTTAGTGATTTGGGACAAGTAGTTGTTGAAGGATGTTGGTCTTCAAGTGATCCAAATCAGGTTGTTCATAAAATTCCCTTGGGTTCTAATGCTATTAAAGTTTGGGTAGATAGTCCAAAAGTTCCCACTGCATCTCTTTGGAGGCCTACATCTGAGCTGAAATTTATTGAAGATGCCATTGGTACTACAGTAGCATGGCCATCAGACAAATTTGTTATGATTTAGAGCTTTGGTAAGCATTGATCGAGACTTGTAATATATATTTGAATGCCTGAATGAATATCTCTCTTGATCTTGAATTCCTGAATATATGCTTGAACTACTATCAATTTTGTAGGTCTACTTGTATCCATGCATGTGTACGTATGTTATAGGAATGTTAATGATGTTGTTGTTACCGTTGTTGTTAATGTTGCACATGTAAGTTGTTGTTACTGCTATAATGCTGTAATGCTGTAGAATATTGTTAAATGTCAGTTTATGTATTGCATAATAAGATGTTTCACTGCTTCAGATGTCAATGATTTTGCATTTTAGGGAGTTGTATTCATCTAAATAGGTTTTAGGGAGTTTTGAGAGATAGATATGAGGAGATTGGTTGGAATAATATGAGAAGATTTCTCCAAAATGTTTAATGTGTTTTATTAAGCGCTTAACTTCAAAGGATGATAAGAGACAAAATGCAAAAGGAAATCTGGACACAATATGAAGATTGGAGAATGAAAAAATCAGCAGTTGGAATCACAGGTCCACTTGTCCTATTGAGGATTTTTACCTTTTAAATGCATTTGGTCATTTTGCCACTGATTAGTCCCTGTTGTTCAAGTACTTACAATTGGGTATGCTTGCATGGGTATGTGGCAACTGAATATGCTTGCATGGGCATGTTGAAGCTTTTTCGAGTATGAAATTCGGGACTGAATCAACTAATGATCGGAGGCAGGTATTGAGGTATGCTTCAATTTTATTATAAATGAAGTGTCGGAGTCAGGTATTGAGGTATGCTTCAATATGATATTTTCGAGTTGTTGAAGTGGGGGATGAGTTGCATAGGATGCTGAATGAGGTAAGCCTCCTTGTAATTTCTTCTTTATATTTTCATTGAATGATATAATGTCTATTGAAGAACATTTATACCACTAAACCAATTTAATGGGCTTATTTCGTAAAAGTTTATTATTAAGCATATTCTGTAATGAAATAAGCTAGTTATCTTAATCAGTAGTGAATTTATGATCAGGTTTTCTGGTTTTTTCTTTCAGGTTCCAAAATGTATTGACAAACTTGCTCAAGCTGGGATAAAGATTGGGTTTTGACTGGAAACAAGAAGGAGACTGCCATCAATATTGGGTAAAATTGATATGATATGGCTTTTGATAGTTAGTAGTATCTGTTGTCTTTCCAGATTTCTTACTCGATGTAAAATCTGCAGTTTCTCCTGTAGTTTGCTTAGACAAGTGACAATTGTGTTTATAATTCAATCAGATATTTTAAAATATCGTCATTTTTTTACAATGAGGTTACCTTTTGAGCCCCTCACGCTAACATTTCAGAATGTGCAATATTTTGTAGAGGTCCCTCAGGTATTGATAATGGTACTCTTTTCCATATTATGTCTGGCTGTTAGCCATTTCCAATTTCAGTAACATTTTTCTTTTCCTCTTCTGTAATGGAAATGAGAAGCGAATAAGACCAAAAAAATCTCCAGCTTCTTTGTGATGTCACTGGCGCATTCAGGCCCGGTGTTCTCACAACACTGGTGGGTATCAGTGGTGCTGGAAAAACAACTCTCATGGATGTGCTTTCGGGAAGGAAAACAAAAGTGGTGTGGTTGTCACGTCAGATTGATCGAAAAACAAAATCAGTAATATGTCCTCTTGAATACATTACTTTAATAGCATTCCACTATGAAGAAAATGAATAAAATTGATGCACAATATTCCGTAATAGCTTAAGAAGGAGAAATATAATTAGGAATAACTATTTCTAAAAGTGTTAATACAATTTCTAACATCAAAAGTAATTTCATACAGGAGCACCCAACTGATATTTTTTATTTCCCTTTCCATAAGAGCACCCAACTGATAATTTGCCTCATGTTTATCAAAAACATAATGTCCTAACTTGTGCATTAGTTCTCAGGTGTTGCTTGTTGGATGCAAACTGGGGAAAGATAGATAGCTCGACTGAGAGTGGAGTATCTCAGATTAGTCCTGGAACGAGATATTAACTTTTTTTGACAATGAAGCAAGGGATGAAAACATTATTTTTCACATTTCGAGTGATGCAATTCTTGTGCAGGATACAATAGGTGATAAGGTAGTTATCTCCTCAATTTAAGATATATGATTGCTACTTAACTCACATCCATGTGTATAATATTTTTCCTTATGTTTGACATGCAGATGGGTCATTTTTTGCAATAACTTGCTCAATTCTTCTCTGGGTTCATTGTAGGGTTTACCTCAGTATGGAAACTAACACTTCTTACAGTGGCTGTTGTGCCATTAATTGCTATAGTGGGAGGAACATATGCAATAATCATGTCTAATTTGTCAAAAAAGGGTGAGGCTGCAAGTGCTGAAGCTGGGAAGGTGTCCATTTCCTTGCGATTCATTTGTTGGTGCTTCTTATTTCTTACCAAAAATGAAATGAAAGATCAACACACCACTTCCTAGTGCAGTTGGTGATTGGCGGTCTATCTGTCTCTTGATGGATAGGTCATTACTCAGTGGACTCAAGTCTCCCTAGTTTGCTTGGTGCCTAGGTGACTGCCTAGGTAATTGATCCAATAACCAAAAAAATAAAATGATCAACAGTGTTAGTGAATGTTCTTCTTGCATCAAACCAGGAGGCATGATCATAGGATCAATGCAATATAGTCCGTAAATTTGTTTGAGGTTATCCATTTATGTTCTTACCTTTTGTTTCTCGTCCAATAATATCTGACATGTGAATCGCTATCTGGAAGTATTAACTACAACACGGGGATTGAGGGTGACTGTACATAACATGAACCTTAAAAACTCAAATTATTTCCTTTTTGGGGAATGTCAGAAAGTCCTTGTTCTATAAAATCAAGAGAGATCCATCTAAACTCTCTCTCTTATTTTTTCTTTTGTTATGAATTGTTACAACAGCAACCTGATATCTTTTTCTATATGGACCAGATTATTTCACAAATCCGTACTGTGTACTCATTTGTTGGGGAGGAAAAAGCTCTTGAAGCCTATTCCAATTCTCTTGGAAAAGGCCTTGAAGTTGGGAAAAAGAAGTGGATTCGTGAAAAGAATTGGTGTTGGCATTACGTATGGAGTGTTATTTTGTGATTGGGCATTGCTTCTCTGGTACTCTGGTGTTCTAGTCAGGCATCAAACCTCAAGTGGTGATAAAGCATTGTAAACGCCATCTTCAGTGGATTATAAGTTTCTCTAAACGATTGAAGCATATCTACTGCGTTTCAGCATCCTTAATCAGTTCTTCTATTAAACAAATTCCTTTTTTTATTTACAATGCCCTTGGCCAAGCTGCTCCAAACCTCGCTGGCCTGGCTAAAGGTCGAGCAGTTGTTGGCAACATTATAAGCATGATTGGAAGAGTTGCAAGTTCATCTAAATAGTGAGAGAATGGAATAGTTCTGTCAAAAGTGAGTGGGAAAATTGAATTATGTGAGGTCTCTTTTGCTTACCCATCCCGATCCAATATGGTGTTTGAAGTTTTGAGCTTTTCAATTAGTATCGGGAAGACCTTTGCAGTAGTTGGCCCTAGTGGATCTGGGAAGAACACTATTATATCCATGGTTGAACGATTTTATGATCCAAACTCAGGTATGTTAAATACTAATCTAGGAGTTTATTATTTACTTCAACTAAGCAAATAGAGAACTGATATGAATCATTAATCAGCTTGCTGTGAAAATTGATTTGGCAAGTTGACTAGTAACTCCTCTCGAAACTACTTGGGCACTTTGGCCATTTTTATCATTAGAGAAGGAAAACACATTTTATTCACTTTGAATTGATCATGGAGGATTCAGCTGAACTTTTTTATTATGACTTATTCAGATTGGAGCCATCTATTTGTGGAGTTATGTGTTCAATATAGTGCGGATTTATTCAAGTAAGAAGACTAAAGAAATCGAAGCAAGTATATCCAAAGATAGTTTGGAATTTGCTGGAGAAACCTCAAAACAGTTCCAAGATAGCTGCAAAGAAGCACTACTTCCGTCAAAAGATGACATGGCTACTCGGGAATATGCAAAATATGCACTACCTTACAGTAAAGCTGATGCAAATTCAAAGGTTAGTCTTGTTTTCTGTGAACCCTATGCTCCAAACATGTTTTATTTTTATATAGCAAAATGTTCCCTTCACAAATTCTAAACCAGATTGCTAGTTCCATCTCAATTATATTAGTCTTGGACTATTCATCCATAGGATATTAAAACTTAAAAGCTTCCTAGAATTTGAGGGAGGAGGCATGGTAATTTGCTTCACCTAATCTATAATGGCACTACACCAAATTGACATTTTTGTAACAACCCTCAAAACAATATCACTTTTGAAGTGTAACAATTTACCTAACAAATTTACACATTTTCACAAATAAAATGATACAATAATAGTATCACCATGAAGAGTATGGTTATGAAAGTGATACTATTCATGGCAATCCAACTTATTGTATCATTTTTTTGTGTTACTGTTTTCATTTTTTGACTAAATTAAGTTTTGATTTGAAATTGTTTAGTGGATTGCAACATCTCAATAGTGTTACTGTTCTGAGAGTTGTTACAAAAGTGTCAATTTGGTGTAGTGTGGTAGAAGTATTATTCTTCGAGATATCACTATTTTTTTCTCATCGAATTTCTTTTATGTTAAAGAATATGTTGGGTTATCTTTTTACAACAAGAACACCAAATAAATCGTATTTCTTCAAGTTATATACTCTAATGTTAGACTTTTTTTTTTCTGACTATGTATCAAAGACACTATTTATACCCAAAAAAAAAAGTGTATCAGCCAAGTATTGTGTCGGATACACATGTTGACACTCATAGATACTCCCATCATAAACTCCATGCATGAATCATCAACGCGTCCACATTTCCATCACTCTTATGTATGATGCATGTTATATATAAAGCAGCATTCATGACAATGGTGCGGTACATTATGACATGTGACATTTACAATTAAAGTTAGTTTGGGATGCATCAACCCACAAAATGCCGGACTATACAGCGGTTAATTTCTTTTAGTTCTCTGCAGGTGTCAGTTTTTGTCAAGTTCAAGCAACATTTAGGGATGATTGCAGAGAAGTTAAATTTGAAGAGGTTGTTTGCACCTTCAACTCTCGGAGCAGTATGTTCTCTCTTCTCTCTCTTTTTTAGCTTAATACCATTTGTGTGATGGCTCTCATCTCAACTATGATCTGCTGGATTAAAGCTGTCTCATTTCGATGACCATAGTAATCCAGCCAATTCAAGCATGTTGTACAGTTGTACCATTGAAGTTAAGTACCATTGAAGGAACAACTACATCTACAACTTAAGGACAGGGAGAAACATTTGGAGGACCAAAGAACTGAGGTTTGAGATACTTGAGACAGTGTATCCAAAGGATTGTGACTCAATGTAATACATTATCTTTATTATTCAACTGAAATAAATGTAGTCTGATCTTTATTATTTTATAGATTTTGAGACTCGATGTAATACATTATCTTATTAATTATATTACTTTGCCTTACTTCATATGGAAATGTTTAAGTTTGGCACATTTAGATTTTTATTTTCTAGAAATAAAACTTTATAAAAAGTCGTTTGATAGCACTTGATGAGTGCTATAGAAAAAAAGGGCCTTGAGAAACGTTATAGAAACTAATTGCATTTGTTAAATGGTACGTGAGAGAAGACAATAGTGTTTCTGTATAGTTTAGAAACGCTATTGTATAGTGTACAATAGCCTTTTAGAAACGCTATTGTACAGTTACTATAGCGTTTTAGAAATGCTATAAATGGTCTACTTATAATAGCGTTTCTAAAACGCTATAAATAACCTTGTATCTATTATAGCTCCGGCAGACACAACATTTTCTAAAACGCTATGGTATCCTACAATAGCGTTTTTGAAAGGCTATTAATGAGCATTTGTGTTGTAGTGAAATATGGGATCACACTTTGTTCTTCTTTACTCTAGCCGAGAGAAAGAGAGAGAGTTGGTATTTGTATTAGTATTGGTATTGGTGTTGATGTGGTGAAATTAGGGTGACATTATATTAGGATGTCGGAAGGAATTCACTAGGCTGAGCGTAGCAATTCCCATTTTAAAGCATATTGAGGCATTTATAAATGGCTTGAGGTCATGTAAAAAACTAAAAATTGTTTGTTGTTTTAGAAGTATGGAACACAGTTTATGTTGCTAAAAATTTATAATTAGATTGATTTAGTAGTTAATTTTGTGATAAGACTTTCTTGCTTGAAATGTATCATAACTCTTAAATTGTAAGAATTTGGCTTCAAATTTATTTGGGCTTTTTTTTAAGGCCGTGACTAAATAACTCCACCATTTCTGCTGAAAGACATCACCAATCCCCTTCTTTCTGAATGACAACACCACCTACTAACGAACACCACCAAATATAAACAAAAAAACCATAACCTCTCTTTTCCTTTCTCTCTTTCCTCCCCTCTCCCCCTCTTCTCCATCAATTACCACTACCACCCCGCCACCTCTTATCTTCTTCTTCTTCTTCTTCTTCTTCTTCTTCTTCTTCTTCTTCTCCATCAATCACCACCACCACCTCGCCACCTCTCATCCTTCTCCTTTTCCTCTCTTCTTCTTATTCTCCTCCTCATTCCCCTTACTTCTTTTTCTCTCTTTCTTCTCCATCAAGCACCATCACCATTGTTGGCCGGAGGTGGCAGACCATCAAGTAGTTTAGGGAAATAAATATTCCTGGAGATCCTTATTTAATTAGGAGTCGTCTTGCAGAGGGAACTTTCCCTATTAGACCAGTGCTCCTAGATATGCGAGAGATAGTTCCCTGTTGGAATATTGTTCATGCGCGGGAGTTTCCATGTACAACGTATACTCTGGTATATACTTGCCTCAATAGATCTTACAGGTATTGGGGATGGTTGTGAAACGTGTGGGCTTAGCAGGCTGTAGCAATTCGAGTTCGGCTGGCGGGCTTGATGTCGCTTGGGCCGGATCAGTGCTAAACTGATGCTTGGACCTATTATTCCTTGAGATCATCATGACACGTGTACGGTGTAGATGAGAGGACGTTTCGATATATCATCAACTGCTCCCCTTGAGTAAGTGGGCCACCTAGTCGGTCTACTAAATCACTTCTCGAAAAGATACGCCGCTCATGATGGTTGAGTCTAAACCATTACTTAAGCGACGTGCTTCATTAATTAAGCGTGCGTCGGTTCAGTGGGGAAAAATGTGGGAAATCAATCTGTATTTAGATCTTCCTTTCTGTAGAGATTGAATCTTTCATTTTTTCATTTTTAGAGACTCCACTTTGTTCAACTTTTAGTTGAAAGATTGTTTACTTTTTCCATGGCTTGCCGGAATCAACTCGACGATGAGATTTTTGCTAGAGGCATCGAGTTCTTTGAAGATAGGTCGGCCTCTGAATCGAGCCTGGCTAAGATTCGAATAACATATGGGGTCCCTGAAGACTTGAAATTCTTCACATTGAGTGTTGATCAGACACCAATGTTCATCCGGAAGGTTTGTCTGTTTGCACTAGGCATGCTTCAGATGAGTGTCTGTTTTCCTGTGATTGATGAGATTTGAAGCTTTCTGGAATTTTTTGGTATCCCACTTGCCCAGTTGATACCGAATGGGTACAGAATTGTCCTCACCATATTGATCAGGGCAAAAGATGCTGGTATTCGAGTGACTCCAAGGGTGATCTAGTTATTAACTTCTCTTCGGTTAAACAAGCACGTTGTGTGTGAGATGTAGTCACCGGCTTGCTTCAGAAAACTGCCGGATGACTTCAAGTTCTGGCTAAAGCACTACTTATTGGTTCTTTCGAACCCGAAGTATTTCAAGTTCAATGGTCACCCGATTGAATGGGAGTTCATGCCACTTCATAAGTATAATTTCATCATTTGCTTTCGTTGTGCTGATTGTATGCCCTCTGTCCCGCTCTCTACCGATTCGTCTCACAACAGAGGGTCGGCTGTTGGTGAGTGGGGAAGGCAGTGGATGAGGGGCCAGGTAAAATTTCGCATCCAAGAGAACTTCATCCGGATGCGCAGATGAGTCTGTTTGCTCCAGATGTAGTAAAAATGAGCAACGAAGCCTGGCACCAGAAGGTTGACATTGATCATGCTTTGAGGAAACATATTAGCAGACGTTATAGCTGGTTGGTGAACTATGCTTTAAAGCCAGAGGAGGATACACTGGAAGAACATATGGATAAAGAGTTGAAACATCTTATGCTGGGGATGTCGCATCTGCGCCAAGTGGTCGTCGTTGGGACGGAAGTTGAGACGTCCCGCGAGAGGGTGTATACCATGGAACGTGTCTTCTTTAATATGCAGAAGTCGTATTCTGATGAACTCCTTGAAATCGAATCACTGAGTAAACAACATGAACAAAGGAGGCTGAAATAATCAGCTACCAATGGTGAGGCCTAGAAGGTTCGTCTGGAAGACCTTAAGTTCGATTTAGCAAAGGCAATGTCCACCAGGGACAAATCCAGAGAATAGTTGAACCTGGACTGTCATGGCTTAAAAGTTGTGCAGTCTGCAACTAAAGTGTGCTCTGAGTTGAGGTATTTTATTGATGAGAATACTAGGAAACAATCTAACCGAGCAGTTAAAAGCCAATGTTGAATTCAATGCTCGGGCAGTGGTCCCGTGAGCTTGTTGAATACTAAGCAATCCCAAACTGATGCGCTGACAGGCAAGCTGGAGTTGCTGGAGCGCGAGCTTGCTGAAGCAAAGACGAGTGAGAAATAAGAGCTTCTCAAGGTGCAAGGCATGTTTGAATTTCGCAGGATCGTGCATGGGAATTTGGAACTACTGGCTTTGATGAAAGAAAAACATCCAGACTGGGACCTTTCTTACTACAGGAAGGTGTCTTTTGCAAATTTTGGAGAGATATCTGAGTTGTCAGAGGAATAGGACAATCCAGATAATGGCACTCAAGCTGAGGCACACGGACGCGACTCCTGCTTCTTCCCCTCTTAAACTCAGTTCCCCTTATTTGTACCTTCTCCTGATGAGTATTAATTTTTGTACATCTATATCTTTTTTTGAACTATTAATGAAAACAGATTTCTTTCGAATATACTTCGCACTTGTGTTCTATCTGGTCCCCCTATTTTATCTTTTCCAAATCGCTTTGTTATTTTATTTTGACGTAGGTTTTTTTTTGGGTTAGCAGGGAGTCACCTGGTTTATCCGTTGTTGAGTGCTCGACCATTTATGCCGCAAGTAATTTTGACTTCTTAGAGTCTCCATCGCGTAGTTATGCACAATATCGAGCATTATGTATGATGTGGATGGTTTGGTAGTGGGTTACTTTTTCCAGACTGGATCTCATCCTCGAGGTAGGCCGTTAGAGGCTCAAGTTATATATTAGACCGTCAGTTGTGGTCATTGGCGTGAATGAATTGTTATAGTCGAGCACATTCGTTGTTGTCTGTAGTTAAGCAAGAATGTTTGGCCCAAGTTAGGCCTCTTAAGCTCGGGCTGGTCTCCCATGTAGTATTTGTCTGTGCTTGGCAGATTAGTTTTTAGATCGGCTCAAGCAGTCGTTGTCGATAATGGGATGTCAGCCCATGCGTGCGTGAAGACGCTGGCTGAGCTGTAATCAGATTCGGCGACCACTATTCTGTGGAAGAGCAGTGGTCCTGTGGCAAACCGTCGACATTAGTTGGAACTGACTAGGCTTTCACCTTTCAAACCATCTACACCTGCACGGAGCAAACTACGGACTTGAGATAAGAAAATTTGGTGACCATGATCTGTAGAAGAGCCGTGGCCCCGTGGTAAGTCGTCAACATCAGTCAAAACTGACTAGGCTTCACCTTCCAAACCATCTACACCCGCGCGAAGCGGGCTACAGACTTGGGATTAGAAAATTTGGCGACCATGGTCTGTAGAAGAGCAGTGGTCTCGTGGCAAGTAGTCAACATCAGTCAAAACTGACTAGGCTCTCACCTTCCAAACCATCTACACCCGTGCGGAGCGAGCTACGAACTTAGGATGAGAAAATCCGGCGACCATGATCTGTAGAAAAGCAGTAGTCCCATGGCAAGCCGTCGACATCAGTCAAAACTGACAAAGCACCCACCTTCTAAACCATCTACACCTGCGCGAAGGGAGCTATAGACTTGGGATGAGCAAATTCGACAACCATGGTATGTGGAAGAGCAGTGGTCCCGTGGCAAGCTATCGACATCAGTCGAAACTGACTAAGCTCCCACCTTCCAAACCATCTACACCCGCGCGGAGCGAGCTACAGACTTGGGATGAGAAAATTCGACGACCATGGTCTGTGGAAGAGCAGTGGTCCCAATGCAAGCCGTCGACATCAGTCAGAACTGACTAGGCTCCCACCTTCCAAACCATCTACACCTGTGCACAGCGAGCTACAGACTTGGATTTGACAAGAAGTTGTCGTCATCACTTGTCACTGACTAAGCTTACCTGATCGGGTTCGGCGATCATCGCCTGCATGGGGTCGATGATCCCTGGCGAGTCATCGTCATCAGGAGTGAGAGTGCTGACTAGAATCCCACTTCCTAAGCCATCATACACGTGTACGGTGCAGATGAGAGGACGTCGGTGCATCATCATTTCTCAATCGAGCATATAAGTTGGCCGAAAGTTAAAGACAATACCATGTTTTGTTTACTGGATAGATTTGAGTGACTTTAGTAAAATGACCATAACTTGCTCATTTCAAGCATTTTCAAGTGATTCAAACTTTGTTCATTAGATAACTCAGAGTACTACATTGTTTGTGTTTGATGAGCTTGAGAATCAGTCTCAATCGAGAGTAAAAGTTGGCCAAAAATCAGGGACAATACCCTATTTTCATGTTTTGAATGAGTGAGTACTAGCCTGTTTTGGGAAAAGGGGAGGTCGGCGGTGGCAGGGTGTTGCTCCGTTGTCTGTTGATGTACAAAGAAGTGAAGAGAAAAGATAAAGAGAACGGTGGAGAAGAAGATGAACAGTGGTGGTGTCCTTCAGCACATCAAAAGGAAAAAAATGATGAACAGTGGTGGTGGTGGTGTCCATCAGCAGAATTGGGGTTATTTCTGAGAATATCGAGGAAAAGATATGAGGGGAGATGAGGAGATGGAGATGTGGCGCGTGGTGGTAGTGATTGATGGAGAAAAAGAAGAAGAAGATGGGAAGAGGAGGAAAGGTAGCAGTAGTGGGGTGGTGGTGTGACTGATGGAGAAAAAGAAGAAGATGGGAGGAGAGGTGGCGGCAGTGGTGGTGGTGGTGGTGATTGATGGAAAAGAAAAACAAATGAGTAGGGGAGGAGGATGAAAGGTGGTGGTGGCTTGGTGGTTGTGGTGAAGGGGAGGAGAGGTGGCGAGGCGGTGGCATTGATGGAAAAGAAAGGGAGAAAAGAGAAGATGAACAATGAGTGGGAGATGGTTTATAATCGCGGTGTCCTTTAGCACATTCAAAAAGGTGGTGGTGGCGTTCAGCAGAAATGGTGTTATTTAACAACTTTTTTTAATGGAAAATGGTAATTTGTTTAAACAAAAATAAGGCAAACTAATGGGGTGTTTGTTTTTTTTAAATGCTTAGAAGCTAATTTTTTAACGAGCTTTTGAATGAACTGTTTGTTTTGCTTCTGAATGGGTTACTGATTAGAAACTGTAAAAATTAAAAGATACTTGTTTTTAAGTGTCGACTTGAATTTTCTGACATTTCTTCCCATTACCACAGCTCCCGCCGCCACACAAACCACTAACATTAGCTGGCCTTCTCCACCTATTTTTTCTCCTCCAAACACCATGGAGATCACCTTCCACCACCACCAAAAATCACCCTATGACCATTTCCATTCCTCGTACACTTTGTGCTATGTGATTAGCACCCCTTATGGTACTTACTCCAATCAAAACTTCAACTTCTAATCAAAACAAGAAAAAACAATTAAAGAAGCTTTGAAGTTCTTCCATATAAGTTCCCCACTTCTTATTAAGACTTCTAAGTCTATTAAAAAAAAACCCTCTAAGTTCAAAAATGCAACCTAGTGACCATCTACTTACATCATAATCACTGTAAGCTGAGGCTGCCAAAAAATGCGCAATAGTGTTCTTGCAATTTGGAATAAACATAATTTTGCAGAAATCGAAAACAATTAAAGAGGCTTTGAAGTTCTTCCATATAAGTTTTTGATAATCGGAAAGATATTCGTCTGACTTCGTTGTTGCTCTTACTATAATGTGCATCTGTGAGAATAAGTAGTTTACTAGTTTGATTACAAGTTGCCCAACTCAAAACCTCCTTTATTGCCTACAATTCTGCCTAAGAACTAGTATTGCACCGCTCCTTCACTTGATTGTAAATGCCCATCTTGAAAAGGAAATCAGCATGACAACAACTCAACAGCAACAACAGCAAAACATAAATGAATAACCGCCGGGAAGTAGTCTCCAAGGGTACATAGGATGAATAACCGATGAAAGTAGTCTCCGAGGGCACATAGGATGACGAATGAACAAATTCGTCACATTTGGTTCTATGGCACCGATAAGCCAACTTTTCATCACATTCGGTTCAATGCATGCATGTCATATTCATTCACAACAATACAAAATCTACCAAAGTAATCTTTAATCAGCCAATTAATTTCATTGTTATCCTGAAACATTACCATCCAATTCAACTTTACAAATTAACTTTCCCCAGAAAATGAGAAGTGGATACCGGGTTGAAATACAAAGCATAGGGGATTTCAAATCTTACAAGGAAATAAAAGTTAACCACAGATAACTCATTTGCAGCAGACAGATCTTTCAATCACAACCAGTGTTCTAAAAATCGCTAGGCGTTGGGCGGGCGGCGAGCAGGTGCCTAGCGCCCAGGGGCCTAGGCGGGTGCCTAGGCGGTTTTAGGTTTTGTATTATAACTTTAATAATTTACAAAAGTTGAGCATAATACCTTATCAATTACATCCAATTTAATGTCAATATATATATGCAAAATTTAAAAACATGAAAAATTAACAATCGTGAACAAAATTTATTAAAACTCAAATGACTGAAGTTGATCATGATGGGTACTTTATATAAATTTGAATTTGTGTACTCTTTTATTTTTCTTCAAATTGCATGAATAACCTCAGTTATGTTTGATAAAATCTACATTAGTAAAATTGGTACCGGCAGATCCTTTGAGAATTCCATTAAGTAATCATCCTTCGCTACATTTAGACATATCATCATTATCATCATCAAAGCCCATTCCCGAGATTTTCTAAAAAAATAATTAAATAGTTTATTTCTAAAAAATAGAAAAGAAAAATAAAATAAGAACACAATCAACCTTATTAAAAAATAAAAAATAAAAATAAAAAAAAATAAAAAAACCTCCCAGACCGCCTAGACCCCGCCTAGGCCGCCTAAACCCCGCCCAGACCCGCTTAGACCCGCCCAGACAGCCGCCCAGGCATTAATCTGGGCGGTTTTCTACCTTCTAGCGCCTAAACTGACGCCTAGACCGATTTTTAGAACACTGATCACAACCCACCTTCCTTCAATTTCACAAACCCAAAAATGAGCAAGTTTTGTTCCCTCTCTTCAATCGCAGCCACCCCAAGCAAGAACAATCCTTTCTCTGTGTCAAACATCCCTCTTCTTCTTCACAAAACAGTCAAACAGATTCTCAATTCCATTAACTTCACGTCAGCAAGGATAGGAATTCATGCTAGCAACCGGCAAGAAAAAGAGATCGCAGCCCACTCCAGACTCTTGTTCTTCTTCTCTCTGTCACCTTTCTCACGCGACCAAGAGAGAAAGATATCGCAGCAATTCCAGAGTCTTTTTCACACAGCAACCAGCAAGCAAGATAAAAGAAACAACAACAGAGAATTCAATCCAGCCAAAGAGAGAGTCAACGAATTAGCACCTGCAACTAAACTCTTCATGATAGAGAGAAAAAAATGCAGCCCAGAGGAGCTCTTTCTTCTCCCTGCTACCTTGACGAAGAGCAGCAAAAGAAGAATTCACAGTTTTTCTCGTATTCAAAAAGGAGATGCTCACGCTAGCAACAACCAAGAAAGGGTTCAATTTCAGTAAGGAAGAGAACACGTAACAACTTTAGTCATGGAGGAGAGCTCTTTCACACCAGCAGCAGCAAGAAGAGATCTTCCATTTTCTTCGTCTCCTTCAAACAGAGTAGCTAAGAAAGAGGGAATGCCTCGCAGCTTCCACCGAGCTCACACAGCAAACAAATTCTTCTATGTTTCATTCACGAACGACCACAAAAACAATTGCCTAAAGAGAATTTTCCTTCACAGAGTAGCGGGTTCTATGTTTCTTTTTTTTATTTTTTTTTGAAAGGCGAAACCATTAAAGACCAGAATCGGTCAACACACCATAAATTGATAAAGATGTCGCAAGATGAGTTCGAATTCATGACCAAGTAGTACCATCCGCCAAGTTCCAACCGTTGAGCTATCATGCCATTGGCTTCTTCTATGTTTCCTTTCCAAACAGCCAAGAGAAATTTCAATTTCAGCCAAATAAGAAGTCGCAACCAAAGAAAAAACTCCCACTTTTGTCTCCACGAATCACACTAGCTTAGAGAGAGAGTTTTCTCCTTCATGAAGCCAGAGACCTCCCTTCCCTCCTCTTGCATCTATGGTCAAAGTGTTTCTTGTTGGGTTGAGGTATTATGGAATCTAATATTGTTTGATGAGGTAGTGATGTTGTTGGTGTTGGTGGCTTCGACGATGGAATAAGAGGTGGTATTTTGATTGTCGTGCATTGTTGTTCAAGACTTGTATTGTTGTGGTGCTTGTAGATATCCAAAATTGGTGGAGATTAAAGGCATGCATGGATATTTGGGTGATATTAATAGGAGAGTTACGAAAAATGATGTTATTCTACTTCGCCAAATGGCGGCTAGGGAAAAAGTGAGGTTTGAGGGGGAAATAAAATTGTTTATCAACATACAAGAGATAATCAAAATCAAAGTGATAGGAGAAAAATTAGGTTATTTTAGTACTATATTTTTATATATATTTTGGCTATTACTTATTAATTATGATACTAAATGTTATTTTTGTGATTGTGTAGGTTTCCAATTACAAGATTCCAAAATAGAAGCTAAGTGAAACAAATTGACTATTTAGAAATATTGATTGTAAAAGGAAGCAACGCAAAGAAGGAAACCAAAAAGAAAACAAGTATAAAAAGGGACGATACCTTGCTTTGAAGAAATAACCCATCCATAGCCTCCTCTTCCACCCATCCATAGTCTTTTCATCAACAGCCGCAGCAAGCCACGCATCCCTCAACATAGCCGCAAAGGCCCATCTTGCTCCTCGCAATTCAACACAAGCACAGGCCACCACAGCAGTCCATCGGCCCCTTCGCCATCTCCATCAGAACCTTCGCGCACGAAAACCCTAGCCACATCGATCACAACCTCCATCGTTCCACACCCTCATCTCAGTCCCTCTCTCTCACTGTCCCTAATCATCGCCAACCACCCTTGCACAACCCATCGTTACAGTCAGTCACAGCAACCCCTCGTTCCATCTCTTCCATTGTTCGTCGCCACAACCATCACTGCCAACCACAGACTTCACACTCTTTCATCTGATCCTTCTCTCTCACCCTTTCCAGATCCCTCCTTCTTCAATCACAGCCAAAAGGAACGGGTAGCAGAGATCGTGAAAAATGAGAAGAGAAAGAGATCAGAAGAGATTTTTATCTCTTTCTTCTTGCTATTTGCACCACTAGTTCCACCTAATACCACCACGAACAGCGACAACTTTTTGTTTCTTCTCATCTCTTTACTTATTTTAGTTTGATATTTGATTATGGATTACTCTTTGAACATAATTATTTATTTTAGCTTGATATTTGATTAAGCCTTTTGTTTCATTACCCTCATTTTATATCCCTAACCTAATCAGAAAAGTGGAATATAATTTGATTTGCATAAACTTTATTGTGGGTTCAAGATATGTTGAAAAGCAAGTGAAAGGGAAGACCCTTATGTTAGACAGTTCAAGAAGAAAGAGTTGAAAAAAAACGTACAAATTACAGAAAAGGACACAAGTCCTTGTCTATATTCATTCAGTATTTCAGTACCATACAGATAGTTTAGTTCTTTTCATTCAATATATACAAAATAATGGCTGAAATTCTTCATTATCAGTGGGTCACCTATTATTTTCCTATTTATGTCTTGAACTATGTGATTCTTTGCTAATGTCTCTAATCTTATTGCATGTTTTCATCATTTCTTTAAACCCTTTGTAATTTCCTTATCCGTTCTTTCTCTTCCCTTGACCCCTGACCCCATTACAATTTGAATTAATACCTTTTGATTGAGTGTGTCTTGCAATGTTACGATGTGAAAATTCAAATGAGGTATGAACATATGGTATCACTAGTTCTTGCATTCAAGTAGTAGCATTCCTTCCATGAGATCATATATCTGGAAAAAAAATGTCAGAAAATCCCTTTCTTTCTTTTTATATCATATGGGAGCTATTTGTTTCCCTTTTACATCAATCCTCTCACATATAACTAGAATAGGAAGAGTGGTTTTACCAAACAATCAGTGAAAAAGAAAAGAGTGCACCCAGTAAGATTTTTGGGTTAATTCTTGTTGGCACGCACTTGAGTTTCACAGTCACTTGGATTGATTAAATTGTGAATTTTTATATAATTGCTATGAACGTGTATTAATTTTCAAATGATGTGGATTTAATCTTGTGTTTACTAATAATCTCAACATGTCATGATCCGTTGAAAATCCATGAGACAAATGTTGGAAAGTATAGATTGAATCATTTGAGTCTTTTATTTTTGTTTCTTTGGTTTGCTCGAGGACTAGCAAAAAATAAGTGTGGGAGAATTTAATAGGAGCATAATTAGGCTATTTTTAGTACCATATTTTTATATATATTTTTTGCTATTACTTGTTAATTATGATACTAATTGCAATTTTCGTGTTTGTGTAGGTTTCAAATTACAAGATTCAAAATAGAAGCTAAGTGAAGCAAATTGACAATTTAGAAATACTGATTGCAAAAGAAAATCACGCAAAGAAGGAAACCAAGAAGAAAACAAGTATAAAAAGGGACGATACCTTGCTTTGAAGAAATAACCCATCCATAACCTCCTTTTCCACCCATCCATAGTCTCCTCATCCACAGCCGCAGCAAGCCATGCACCCCTCAACACAACCGCAAAAACCCATCCCGCTCCTCGCAATTCATCGCAAGCACGAGCCACCACAGCAGTCCATCAGCCCATCGTTCCAGCACCATCTCCATCAGAACCTTCGCGCACGAAAACCCTAGCCACATCGACCACAACTGGCCTCCATCATTCCACACCCTCGTCTTAGTCCCTTTCTCTCTCTGTCCTTGATCGTCGCCAACCACCCTTGCACAATCCATCGTTCCAACCAGTCATAGCAACCCCTCGTTGCATCTCTTCCATTGTTCGTCACCACAACCATCACCGCCAACCACAGACTTCGCACTCTTTCATCTGATCCTTCTCTCTTACCCCTTCCAGATCCCTCCTTCTTCAATCACAGCCAGAAGGAACGGATGGCAGAGATCATGAAAAATGAGAAGAGAAAGAGATCATAAGAGATTTTTATCTCTTTATTCGTGCTATTCGCACCACCAGTTCCACTCAATACCACCACGCACGGCGACAACGTTTTGTTTCTTTTCATCTCTTTACTTATTTTCACTACAAGAAAAATGCTCATTAATAGCGTTTTAGCAAACGATGTGTCTGCCGAAGCTATAATCGATACAGGGTCTATTGTAGCATTTTTAAGAGGCTATTGTAAGTAGACCATTTATAGCGTTTCTGAAACGCTATGGTATACTATACAATAGCATTTCTGAAATGCTATTGTACAGATACTATAGCGTTTCAGAAACGCTATTGTCTTCTCTCACGTCACATTTTTTTTAACAAATGTTATTGTATTAGTTTCTATAGCGTTTCTCAATGCCATTTTTTCTATAGCACTCATCAAGTGCTATCAAATGACTTTTTATAACATCTTAAAAGTTTTATTTCTAGAAAATAAAAATCTAAATGTGTCAAACTTAAACATTTCTATGAATGGAGGCAAAGTAAAGTAATTAATAAGATAATGTATTACATCGAGTCACAAAATCTATCAAATAATAAAGATAATGTAATTAATAAGATAATGTATTACACTTAAACATTTCTTAACTCTCTTACATTACGCATCTCCCGTATTTCTGCTTGCAATTTGGCAATATTCTCAGCTGCATCTTGATTACCTAGTCTATGACAAGCAACCTCTTTCTGTAGTACCTCCAGATTCCGATTTGCTTCTTCTCCAAGTTGCTACTGGAAGTGCTTAAGTTTACGAATTTCATGCATAAGTGTGAATGGAGTAGTTGATGATTGCTTCATTTAGGGGTGGGCAAACGGGTCGAGGATCCGCGGATTTAAACCGGACCGGACCGTTTTGCTCTAAACGGTCCGGATTTTAATTTTGTATTTTTAGATACGGTTCGGATCGGTCCGGATCCGTTATAAAACGGTCCGGTCCCGGTTTCTATTTTTAAAAAATAAACGGTCCGGGTTGGACCCATCCGGACCGTTTCAAATTGCATTTAGTATAAAAACCAAAAACCCTAAACCTAAACCAAAAATCCCTAAAGCTAAAGTCTCCTCCTCTCCTCTCGTCTCTCTGTATCTCCTCTCCTTTCCCTCGTCTGTATCTCCTCTCCTCTCCCTCGTCTCTCTGTATCTCCTCTCCTCCTCTCCTCTCCCTCGTCTCTCTGTATCTCCTCTCCTCTCTGTCTCTCCTCTCTGTCTCTCCTCTCTTTGTCTCTGTATCTCCTCTCCTATCTTTGTCTCTGTATCGAGAAGGGGAAGGAGATCTCCCTCTCCTCTCTCTGTCTCTGTCTCGAGAAGGGGAAGGAGATCTCCCTCTCCTCTCTCTGTCTCGAGAAGAAGAAGCCGTAGTAGCAGAAGAAAACGAGAGGATTCAAACTCACAACATCACAAATCAATTCAAACTCCGCGCGCTGCTACAGTGACTGCTACAGTAAAAACCGCGATTTTCAGTCTTCTTCTCCAGCGAGACGGCGGCTCTCGCGACCCCGTTTTCGCTCCTCGCGGTCTCCCTCCTCCTCAAATCGATCTAGAACCTGCAAAGAAGAGCAAGGGTGAAGAAAATCTCGAAGAAACAGAAAACAAATCGAGAAAACAGGGAAGGAAAACTCCCTGTTTCGCGACTGTCCGGCGGCTTTCCGTCGCTCATCGCGGCTTCCCTCGACTCCAAATGAATGCTAGAACCTGTAAAAGAGAGAGAGAGTGTGAGGAATAGCAAAAATAATTGAAAATCAGGAAGATCAAATTGAAACAGAGTTTCCTGTTTTCGCGGCGGTGCTCTGTTTCGCGGTGGTTTGGGCGCGGTGGCGGTGCTGGTTCGTGACCTGTTGAGCTGTTCGGCGGAGGTGGTGGTGAGGTGACAGTGTGGACAGTAGAGAGGAGCATGGAGTGGTGGTGGATTGTGATGAAAATCACCTTGAGAGGAGGAAGAGGTTTTGTATGAATAAACAATATCGATTTCTGTTTATTGTATGAATAATATCGATTTCTGCAAATTATTGTACGAAGTTTGGAACCGTTTGGAACCGTAGAACCGAACCGTTTAGAACGGTTCGAGTTAGGTTTGGTTCCTATTATCAAAATGAAGGGATCCGGACCGGACCGGATCCGTTAAAATGTAATGGTTCGAGTTAGGTTCCTTCAATTTGGAACCGATCCGGACCGTGCCCACCCCTAGCTTCATTGATTGTCTCATAGTCTGCCTCCCCATTGCACTCCTTGTTTTTATCAGTGTGAGTAGGTTCCTTGTTGTTGTTGTATTGTTTTGGTGATGATGCGCCAAAAATGAGAGACATTTCTTCATTGTAAGAGGGGATTCAAATGGCTTCATATTCTGAATGACCATCAATTAAAAGAAAGAAATAAGTAAATAGAAGAAGGATAGTGTAGGATATAAGCAATTGACTTCAGTAAGCTAATATGTATTAACAAAACACCAATTTTGGTATAACGTGGGTAGAATATGAGAAGTAATTATACGACATTTAAGTATCACCATCAAAAGCAAAAATCCAGAAATGGATTTATCACATCATCAGGTTTTTGTTTTATCTTCCTATTGAAGAGAAATGCAGATAGAAACAAGGTCTTACTGATTCATAATTGGCATTATTAGGTTGTAAAGAATTTTGTAGTTCCAGATTCACCGTTAGACAAGCCCATGTGAAGTTTACTCTCTTCCATCAACCCATCAGCCATCACCAACCACCATGAGATGCATCCTTCGTTGTTTTGAGGGTTAACATGGCCCACTAAGCATAACTAGTCACCTTGCTCAAGCTCAAGAGACAAGCATAAAAAATCCCAACTTGCCTTCATTCCCACTCGGAGGGCTTCCTCATGGAGCCAACGAACTACCTGGGTCGCAACCTGTAGCCAGTTCTAGTTTTTAGATAGGAAATAATATAATCCTATTCTAAACTTAGAACGTGTAATGAAGTATCTTGTTGAAGGATTTGCATGTCTTAATAAAGCGATTATTTCTCAAACAAAGAGCAGCCATGATCACCAGGTTACTTCCTTGCCCATTTTTTATGTAAACAATAGAAGCAGGTGGAAGCCACTTTTTCAATGATATATGACAATCACACTAGATGCCTACTCCATATTCTACTAAAGAAAACACAATTTTTTGTTTCTGAAACTATTTTCATATAACAAATTTAATTAACTGGATCGAATATCAAAAGAATAGAGGCGCATACCTGCTGCAGTAGTATCATAGGCAGATCTACCAACTCACAGTCATAACTGTTGATGGAACAAATATCATCAGAAACACCACCACCTTTGAAGAAGGCCAATGACTTTCGGAGTACACTCTCCTTCTACACTGATGCAGTCCTCAATCACTACAACCTTGGTATGGAACTGGGATCGTATCCCATCCTTCTTGCTATGAACATCAGACAACCGACCTTGATTGCCAGCATGGAGGATGGCCTGAGGGACATTCATTGAAAGTAACCAAGAGGATGTACGAGAATGCCAAGTAGGATGAGATAACAAATGGAGATATGAAACTCTGCTGGCCTACATGAATAGAAGATACTACATTAGCGATGTCCAGCCTCCTAATTAGTCAATATATAAGTATACATGGGAAGCATATTGATACCAGATTTTCCAGCTGCACCAGAAATTTGCTCGAAAAGATCCAATGAGCCAGAGTCTTACGTTTCATCTCGGTTCAGAAGAAGAGTGACAATGCAACGCATGTTGTAAAGACCAGCTGAAAACAAGACAGAGTATGTTAGGACTGATTACCGCTTAAAAAAGACGAACCAATTCCAAAAAAAGCCGGTTGATAAAAATGATATCTGCATATTCATATTTTACTCACTTGCATCATTTTGAAGACGTAGACGAAAGAATTCCTCTTCATCAGCAGCCATTCTCTTGAAAAGCAGGCTTTCAATAACTCTTTCTTGCTAATTCCATACTTTGAAGTTGTTAAAGCTACGGGGTGGCTTTTTTGCCTATCATATGGGGTGCTCAATTCGCTTGCTAGCACTACAACACCAGTGATTAACAATAGCACAAGTGCTATCAAAACCAATGTAAAATTGAGAAGATAGCGTTTTGATTACAGTGAAACGGAGCGGGAGATCGAAAAATTTGGCCGCGCAACCAATGTAAAATTGAGAAGATAGCGTTTTGATTACAGTGAAACAGAGCGGGAGATTGAAAAATTTGGCCGCGCATTTTTATTGATTTCATCTCCTCCCTCGCGACTCTCCCTCCCTCACAAGAACTCCCTCACAGACGCACCTCTCCCTCGCGACCAAGGCTTTCATCTCCTCCCTCGCGACTCTCCCTCGCAACACACCTCTCCCTCACAAACGCAACTCTCCCACCTCGACTCGCCTGATCTCTCTCGCTCGTCTCTCGCCATTACTTGATCTCTCTCGCTCTCTGCTTCATCGCCTAAGCTCTCTCGCTCTCTGTCACTTCGTCGCTTCGCTCCACTTCACTCTGCCTCTGCTACTCACTACTCCTTCACTATTTCGTCCTCTTCATTTTGCACAAATTAGGATTTCTGATTGAAGGTAAGTTGGATTCTGTGACTGCATTTCATTTTGTAGGTTGTTCAATAATTTATTGAGATGTTGATTTTTTGGAATCAAGAGCAGTTTTGTAGTTTGCATTTATTGAGATTTTGTAGTTTGTTCAATAATTTTTTGGAATCAGAGCAGTAAATGGCTATGGTAATACACTGGATGGAAATTTCAAACTCATTTATGCAATACCTGATAAACTAGTGATTGATTGGTCTACAATCTTGTATGTCAAAGTTTTTGGTTGCTAGTTGGTCGAGGTCAACTTTGGGACACTAAATTTGAATCTGAACATGGTATACGTTCTTCAGGTCTTACTCATCTATATTTGTTGTTTTTCAGGTCACTGCAGTTGCATATGTTTGGCGCAGGTGTTTGCGATTAATTTATTGTTTAACAACTTCATACAGTAAGCTTCTCTTACCATCTCTAGTTTGATTATTCTTTAGGTTCCTTGAGTTGAACAAGGTTGTAGATGGATATTTGTTTTGTTTTCAGCACTACCATTCTGCTACCTTCCCTTGCCAACACTACCATTGACTGCGTAATATTTTCATGTGTGAATAGTTATACAACAGAGTAGATACAGAACAGATTTTAAAGAGATACAGCTGTTTAATCCTAAAGAGTTGTTGAAAGGTTAAGAGTTTTGGACTCATCATCAGTGTTTATCATTCTTTTATTTCTTTCCAAATACTTAATATCACACTCTTGATCATTACTATGCTATGCATGTTTCTTTTTTTTCACTTTTCTTGGGTTTTAAGTCTTTGATTTGGGTAATGCATCTGCAGCTCATATGGGGTGATGCAGTTGGAACCATTTTGATTCTCACTGATTTGCTGATTATTAATATATATATTTTTTTCAATTAAGTAAAATGTAAAGTTGCTCAACCCTGGTTGGATTATTGGGGTGGTCAAAGCCCCCTTTTCTGCAAATTTTTTGTAGCTACAGAAGGTCAAAACACTGCAAGGTTATTCTTATATTTTATAAGATGGTAATTCACTAATTTGGTTTTGAAAATCCGTCTGATACACATTCATGTACGTATTTACATAGTTTCTATGACATACAAATGTGGGCCTAATACTAACAAGCCTTTACTCTTCTGTAGGAACTCAGTACTTGAGTGAGAAAGAATAGCAGAACGCATGAAAGCTTTGCAACAACTAGTTCCTAGCTCCAATAAGGTAGTTTTCTCTTTTGTAGTCATTTTACCCCCTTTAACAAGTTTAGGTTGCAGCCTTGCAGGTGCCTTGTTTTTGAATCAAACAGTTTATATAGTTTTCATTTATTGTTCATAATTGAAACTGTGACTACTAAATGGTAATAGACCGAAAGAGATGCAGCTATTGGTTAGCTTCTGCGGGCACTTTACCAATCTCAACCTTTGGTAAGTATACCAAAAACAAAAAAGAAAAGGAGAGTATCTTATTGAGTTTTGAATCCTTCATTGCTCAAGATTTCATTCAAGCTTATCTCCATTCTTTATAATCTAGAAACTCAACGTCATGAAGTATAATATTCTGAACCTAGATGGTCTATTACAGTGTTTCTAAGATGGTGAACCCTATTTGTCTTACAAAACATTTAACTTCAGTGTATTTCAAGGATCTGTGTTGTGTCACCAATTGAAGTTTTGTGCCATGAGTAAGCACCTATTTGGATAGTCCTAATGGCTGTTGTGCACTTAATTGGTCCACATTTAGATGCAATGTCATGGGCATTTGTTAGGTACTTAACATTATTAGTAACGTAAAGTTGGGCATACACGTCCGTGCAATTACGTTCTTATTTTTATCGAGTATACACAAGAACAAGATGTGGTAGAAAAGCTGATAGATGTCTTTTGATTATTGTTTTTGCTCAATTCCAGGGTCACTCTGAGAGAATAAAACATTGGATGATCAAAGTTGCATTGGTGTTCTCTTCTTTTATGTTCTGGTACCACATTAATGTAGATTAGTTACTCCCTCTTTTTTTCTCTCCCTTGGTATCTATGTTTATGTACATGTCATATTACTGCAATAGCCTCCCATGGAGTAGCTTCATTCTTGTGAGAATGGACAGAGCATATGCTGAGTCAGTGCTGAAAATAGCCTTATTGATACAGTGTTTTTCCATTAGATTAAGGGCAGCTTCGATACCATGCAGTTCGTGCATAATTACAGAGTGTCCAGGCGATGATCCTGCACTTGCTTTTATGACTACACCATGTTCATCTTAAAACAGCTCCATGTGGGTATCAAGGATCCTCTTCGTCCAGGCGTCAAGGAATCCGTGGCAGTCTGTAGATCAGCTAGAATTACCATGCGGATGGTTACAGGAGACAACATAAACACTGCAAAGGCAATTGCTAGGGAATGTGGTATCCTTACTCTTACATACCCATTGTCCCACTATTAAATTCTTTCTTCTGCTACTTTTAATATGATACAGTATTTTTGGTACGCCATTCTGCAACTCAGGATATAATGCAAAGGAATTATATATTATTTATATGAATTTTGTATTTCAAGTGAACATAGGTCTATAGACCATGGGCAGGAATTATATATTATTCATTTGAGGTACGTTTTCTCATTGTTTAGCCATAATTATTTATTCATTCATTTAGTGATTACTATTGTTTTTATTACTTTCATTGTTGGTGAGCTATTATTTTGTCAGTATGTTTTCCTTAAGCTCTCTTTCATAAATCGTATTCCAGGTAAACTTGTCTATTTGTTATGTTTGCAGCTATTCACCATGCAAAAGGATTTGCAAAAACAAATGGCAATGGTGTCTACCCCGGTTACCAAAGAAGGTAAAAGAGTAGAGGCAGCCTTGGGCCGCAGCATGGAGAAAGCCATCAAGGCCAACACCGATGCTTTATGGGCCCGTTTCCAAGAGAATGCCAAACATGAGAAATTAGAACGAAAACGCACACAACAGATAACGAGTTTGATCACCAATTGTATGAACAAGGATTTGCCAGCAATGCTAAAGAAAACACTGAAGAAGGAACTTGCTGTATTTGAGCAGGCTGTAGCTCATCTCGTCACACCAGCTGTTGAGAAAATTGTTTCTTCATCTATTACAAAAGCATTTGAGGTTGAAATCCTGAGGAATTTTGACTTTTGACTCTTCTCCTGAAAATTTTGTCTGACCAAGTTCTGGTTGTTACTTTTGCAGAGAGAGATAGGAGACAAAGCAGTGACTCAACTTGAGAAGTCCGTTAGTTCAAAACTTGAAGCTACAGTAGCACGGCAAATCCATGCACAGTTCCAAACTTTTGGCAAGCAAGTTCTTCAGGTAAATGCAATTCTTTATAAAAAAAAACCATGGTTAGTATCTTTCAGTAAAACACATCAAGCTACTAATTAACATTTCCCGATTTCCACTAATGCTAGACTTCGTGGTTTTTCCATCATACATTAGGCATAACAACTTGTCATGTTAATTTGCCCATTTCAAAAGGTAGTCAATCAAAATTTTCCTTTCTTCCTTTCTTCTAAAGGTTTTTGGTCTGCCATAACCACCTTGCATGCTCATGAAAAGAAAAACTGGTTGTTATAGTTTATGTTTTTTGCTTGTATCATATTGAACTTATGCATATAATGTACTTCATGAGACTAGAATGAGGACATGGATATGTCCTTTGACCTCTTGTGGCTTTCTGAATCCAACTGACTTGAGAGAAATAATCAAAGGTTTGGACACTTCATGGTTGTTTCAGGCCGAGAAAGAGCCGATTTTGAGTAGCTTTCTGTATGCCAGTATTATGTCACATAACTGTTTGGAGCGTGCCTTGGGGTTTGTTCTTGCTAATCGGCTCCAAAACCTTGTACTCAAGCCACATTCAGTGGGTAAGGTGGTGCCTGAAGCTCTTCTTCCTCTTGGATTTGTTGGATATGATTTATGAAGGAAGCTTAGGTAGTTTCTGATTGAAAATTAATGCCTTATGGACATCTCCTCATTGTTATTAAATGCTTATACACTATGTTGCTTGGTCTATGAAGAAATTCCAATATTGGTTTTGTTTCTTCAGTCTAGTGGACTACAGCAAACATGATCTATTTGGATACATTGTGTGAAGTTCTATAGTAGCTTATGTTGAAATGGCAAAAAATAACTCACTGAATGTTTTCCCCCTTCTTAAAACTGTAGAATGGGTGACCACATTGAGGCTGTCGATTGTTCAAGCGACATTCAGTGGGTAAGGTGGTGCCTGAAGCTCTTCTTCCTCTTGTATTTGTTGGATCTGAAACCACTAGGCTAAAGTTTGATCTAGCTAAAAAATGGTAAACATACAAGGAAGCCATACCAAATTACGCGGATACAACAATTACAGCAAATTCTTTGTTAGAGCATATGAATACAACGAAAGATGGATCATACTATATTTGGTACATTACAAGGTAAGCAAATATAGTTGAAGAAATACTCAAAACTATTAATGCTTATCGTTGTTTTCTTTCTTTTTGACATTGTTACTGATGTAATAAATCTGTTGTGAAATGCAGCTTTAAACATACTAAAACATCTGATGCTCAACCTAAATTTCATGTCGACACTCTTGGGCATGTTGTGCATGTTTATGTCAACAACGTGTATGTAGGTGAGTTTCTATTATTGTTCTCAACAGGCTGAAGAAAATTTGATAATCAATTAAGTTGTCCATGTTTTATCAATTTAAATTGCTGATAATCCTCAAGTATTCAATCCGGGATGCACAATTGAGCAACCCATCCAACTAAACAATGGAATGAACAATTTTTCAATAGTTAGTGTCATGGTTGGGTTACCGGTACTAATTCTAACGAATGTCTTGTTGTAATTTCTTTAGTTTTCAGAGTTCTACGTAAATTTTTTTATGAATACTTGAGGATTGTTAATGAATGATGCTAAAATTGTTTCTACATGAAAGATTCTAGAGCATTTCTTGAACGAAGAGTTACTGGATTGAAACCGATGGAGTAAATCCTCAAGATCTTGGTAATTCCAAATGGGGATATCAGGTTGTTCATTCTACTGACAATTCATTTCTGCACTGGCGATGGAAGACTATCTCTTACCTAAATATGTACCTTCATGTGTTATTAGTTGATAATATGGTTTTTCTACAGATCACAATTAAGAAGGCCTAGTTTTTTTCGTAATTTCTGTACAGGGAGAAAACTTGTGTGTTATTTTCATTGTTGCTGCAGATTTTTTCAGTGGTGACATCAGCTAATTTTGGGAACTTGTTGACTGGTGATTCCACCCTCTGTTCAGCTTCTTTTTTGGAGCACTTGAAAACAGGTATCATCATTTTATTACAAATTGGAGTTGTTCTCCTATTTGGCTGTGGATTGCAAAGTTCTGTTTGTACAATTTATAACACTGTGTTCTCTATCTGCAGTGATGGCTGATGCGGAGTTGAAACATGTCATTTTAGAATCGAGGATTTTCTCATTAATAGTCCAAATACTAAATCTCCTACTTGTAATTTTATTTCTTTATGCTTGAATGTAAATGATAGCTCGTCTTACAGTACTTGAAAGTGAAAAACAAACTGATTTATTGAGCTTCAAATTATATTAGAATTACCATTTCACTTTTACCGTTGATGTCTCTATTTGATGGGATTTACCATTTTCAAGGAAATCTGATAAATATATCATTCACCTCTCTGTTCAATTTTCTTCGAAACGTAGTTTCAAATTATGTAGCTTCTATGGTTAAAGAAATCAGTGTTATAATAGCGTTTATGAAATTTCAAATTGATAGCAAATGCAAAAAATAAAAATAAAAAATTTGCTATGTATACATACCATAGCGTTTTAAAAACGCTATAAAAGGCCTACTTACTATAGCGTTTTATAGGGTCTATTATAGTTCCGGCAGACAGTGTTTTCTAAAGCGCTATGCTATCCTACCATAGCGTTTTTGAAACGCTATTAATGGCCTTTTTTTTCTTGTAGTGTAGCATGCGAACATGGAAGGATTGAAATGCATCTACAAACTCCTGGACAGAAACATAGGCATATGGTTCGTCTCTATTAGCCCAGTACTGCTGCTGATCTTTTCTCGACGTCACCTGATACAAAAAAATCAAGTAAGATTAGTTTCTTGAAGACATCTATTGTTGGGTTTTTTTTTCAATTCGAACAAATTTAAGACAATTAGATCAGTTTGTGATGCTTACTTACTGCGAGAAATCTGCAACACCTTTCCTTTCAGGGCATTTGAATCCCATGGATTCAAAAAACTCGAGGACATTCTCACGAGGACCATTGTAAATAATTTGTCCATCAGAAAGCAAAACAATATTATCAAAGATATCATAAGTTTCAGGTGCTGGCTGAAGAAGATAAATTAGTGCAGTTCTACCCATAATGTGGACAGACTGCCTAAATGAATTCACAATTTGGAAAGTTGTCGAGCTGTCTAGACCAGTAGATATTTCATCCATGAACAAATCCTTTGCTGGTCCTACTAGCATCTCACCTGCAATTTAACCAGATTTTAGATTATCTGATCCAGAACCAGGGGGTTCTAAAGTTCAAGAATTGAGATACTCCAATAATTTTGATTCGTTTAGCTTACCTGTTGTAACACGCTTTTTTTGTCCTCCGGAGATACCCCTCATCATTTCATTTCCCACCATGGTATCGGCACATATATCCAGTCCTAAAATCTGTGAATGCAACATATAATCTATCTGATCTTTCGATGTTTAAAAAACACACTTTTCATAACAAATTCAATGTTCAACTGCACAAGTCACCAGTTGCAGCACATACCTTGAGAACATAATCAGTGATAACATTTTCCTTCCGTCCTTCCATTGTTGCTGCCTATTCCAACAAAAAATGTTTAAAATTGATCAGACTTCACACAATTATGATAAATTGACTGTAGAATCGAAAGCTTGTTGACAACATGAAAATGTAATAACTAGTCCATTTTTTTAAGAAAATTATTTTGTCATGTCAAACATTGAATTGATTCAACAAGTTTAATGTTTTCAGCCCATATACAGTACATAACTCGTGATTAAGAGAACGACCTTGATTAGAGCTCATACCTTCATATACACATCAAGATCTAGGTCTGGCTTGATATTTGCAGCAACCTCTCTTATTGACAGCTCCTTCAACATCTCTGCAAATTATCAAAATTTGAAATTTTGTTATGTTATGGCCTAAAACTAACACATACTTTCATTACCACGAATATATCGGTGTTCTAGTGCATTTGGATGAAATCCTAAACTTTTTTTAATCTTAGCTATGTGCATCAATTGAAAATTTTCTTGATTTACCATATTGAGTTCCGACACCTTGACATCTAGCAGAGAAAGCCAAGGTTTCCCTCACTGTCATTTTTCCAATATGGAGATCATTCTGACTAATATAAGTAGAAGTTTTCCTCGGAACAAATTCATGCATTTCATGCCCATTATAGGTAATTTTTCTAGAAACCTATAGTTATTAGAGAAATCAAATCAGTACCATCATATATGAAGAATAAGTTAATAGCTAGAATTGAGTTAGCTTCCAATGATGAAACTCAGAAAATTCAACAAGAAGGTTTTTATATATACCTCTAGCTTTGAATCAAGCTTCCCTGCCAAAGCTAGCAGTAAGGAGGTCTTCCCAGAGCCTAGAGGACATAATAGCAAACTCATCATGTATATTAGGCAAACAAATTAGTATTTTAGGCGTATAACAGAATGAAAATTCCATATGAAACCCAATCAGTTCAATCCAATTTATTGTTAATATAGACGATAAAATCAAAGCAAGTTTGAACCATAAATTGGTAGTGACACAATGAACTCTATTATTTCTAATGAGAGGTTTTTCAGAGAAGAGGCCAGACGACGAGAACATAACTTTATGATTGCAAACCCAAGGAGAAGGAATAAGAATAGGAGATCGAGGGCGGCGTATAAAGAGCTGGGGGCATGGGGAGAGGAAAATAAATCCAGCCCATTGAAGTGCAACTGACAATAGGGATGTAGTATCTGAAGATTGAATAGTAGAACTTGAACATGAGAGGGATGTAATCCAAGATACAGAGGAGGAAGACATGCTTATACACAAGTTTCACTCAAAATTCACAAACTCAAGTTCTACTTTGTGCTTTTGCTTGATATCCAACTTTTTGTTTATCTTTCTGAAACATTGCAAGAGAAAAAGATTCAGAACAGACCTTAAAGGGTTTTTATGAATAACAAACAAATACAAAACTGAAGAAATGGTTGAGAATCTTCACCTGAAATGTACAAGAGCCAGAAGCAAAATCTCAAATAGTAGAACTTGAGCTTGTTTGTTCTTCACCTTCTAATTAGTCTTTCTCAAACATTTCAGAAAAAAAAAATTCAAAATGTGACCAAATATATTGGGGAAAAGTGAAGAAAAGATAACACAAATTTTGAACCCAGAACTGGAAAAATAAAACATAAAATAGAGAGAGAAAAAAGGAAATAAAATCATGGAAATAAAAAGATAAACTTGACCAATTAAGAACCAGAACCTGGAAAATATTTCCACAATTGTTTTTTCCATTAATAACAAGATATTTATAAGGAAAACATTGAGAGAGAGTGGAGGGAACAACCACAGTACAGAAAATAGTAAAATTTTAAACACACAAGACACGGAGAAATGCGGGTCTACAAGTCAAACTGGGAACAAAAATTCAAGAAAAAAATAGAAAGAAAAAAAAACAATAATGAATACAAAAATCATAATCAAAGACTTATCATGAAAGAAACCAAATGGTCATTTTTTTTCAATTAAAATTGAAAAATTAAAGAGATCCAGATTTGTAAAATGTGAAACAAGCATGAATATAGTAGGAAAAAAAAACAAACATTCAATTTCAATTAAAGATGAAGTGTATGAAAGCTGTTTACTACTTGCTTAATTTGTGAATAACTCAAAGTGGGGAAAATATGTAAACCTAAAATACAAGACTATTAGAGACTCTACTCCTTTTAGAAAACTTGTGTAAAATGTGAGTGATAAGGAATTTAAGAGGAATAAGAAAATAAGAAGATCAACAACAAAGCAGTCTTAAGAAATTAAAAATCAAAAACAGAATCAGAGTTCTACATGGGAGAGATGAGTATGAACAGAAATCAAGTAAAAAAAATAAGTAAGTTGTACAAAGTGGCGACTATCCTTGAGAGGAAGAGAGGCGAGCAAGAGCAGAGGGAGAGGACAAGAGGTGGAGAAATTGGAGCAGATGGAGATGATTTGCTCTGAAACTATCTCAAAATCGATTTCGCTTTCTACAAACAAGTCAAAATTT
The DNA here is from genome assembly GCA_003290165.1 of Berberis thunbergii. NCBI lineage: Eukaryota > Viridiplantae > Streptophyta > Magnoliopsida > Ranunculales > Berberidaceae > Berberis > Berberis thunbergii. The sequence continues at coordinate 34,175 of QNQO01010308.1, forward strand.
TACTTCAATCCAACTCTATTGGGCAAAAACCAAGCAAGCCAAAGAGAGAACAAGAGGGAAGTTATCTCTTGCTTCGTTCTAACTTCGTCAGTTGCCATTGAAGAAATGAAATGAAGAAGAGATTTTGATGTTAAACTTGAAATTTTTGTCTTAACTTGGGTTTGAGGGAGAGAAGAAAAATGGTGCAATGTCAAATATTTGGCTGAGCGCTCAGCGTTTTATAATCCCGCCATAGCGAGAGCGTTTTTAGATTCAATAGTAATGCAACTTAACTTTTCATAGTAAATGTGTAAAAAACGCTATAATTAAATGTTATAGAAGTGGATTTGTGGTGTAGTGTTTAGTTTGATATTTGATTATAAATTATTGTTTGAATATAATTAATATGTCTAGCTAAACTCTTTTCAGTTAGGGGTTGATTCGAAATCCCAAACATGCGCCTTATGAATTAACTGAATTTAATCTTCCTTGTTATTAGTGATTGTGTTTTGCTTAACTGTTTTATAGAGAACTTTTCTTTGTATGTTTGTTAAGGTGACCAACTTAGTAAGCATGCTAGAATCTGGAACTAGAGTATAGGAGAGTTTCACCTAATTGTTATAATATTGTACTCACAAATAGTAAATACCAAGGAATGTTTGTAAGGTTAAGTAAAAACCTAGGTGCCAATGGTGTTATGGTCGAGTGGTTAGGGTTGTGTGTGTTTATCCCCCACGTCTTAGGTTCGAGACCCGCTAGCGGCATGGTTACTTTCTTATGGTGTTGACATGTAGGTCGCACCTTGTTGATAGGTTATGGGATCCTATAAAAACCCAGCTTGCTTTCCAAAAAAAAAACCTAGGTAAGAACAAGATGTTGGTTATACTTGTAATTGCCTAGTCAGTGTTCAAATTTTTTACAAAACTTAATAATCTTATATTGTTATCTAACTTGCGATTCTTGATTAGGTAGCATGATAAGAATAGTTTGAAAGCAACGCTAAGTCTTATTCAACGAACTTGGAAAAATAATAAGATTAATGCAGTGTTGATCACAGTTTATCTTAAGCATTGTCACTCACGAATTAGCAAGTGATTATTGAAGATTGATTTATGAGCAGATGTTTGGTGTGTGGAGATAAACACTTAGCTAATTTCTCATCTTTACCATCCATTTAGTTTTATTATTTTTACAGTAATTTTCGTAGTTATTTTCATAGTTTTACTTAGAAATCCAATCCCTCAATATTTACTTAATTAGGTTGTTAGTTGTCTTTTAGTTATTCTTAGCGTTAATTGACAAACCCTCAAATCCTCGATCCAGAATGATCCCTACTTATTCTATACTACAATCACAAAGCAGGGTATTAAGTTGTGTGCTACTAAAATAGCGCACCACATAGTTCTCATCGTTGTGAGGGACCAAGGCCTAGTGAATTGGAATAATGGAAGTGACCATACTTGGATAGAGACTTGACGCTTAAAGAAGAGGTAAGTTAGATTCTCATCTTCAGTATGGCAAAGTGGATAAGCTTTATCCATTGCAATATGGTGTTGATGGAGGATTTCTCCATGTGGGAGTATTTAGGGATAGAAACGGAGTGGATTGGGGCGAATTTGGACAAATTCATCCCTGTTTCGCTGGGGATTATGGATCCCCGAATCCGCCTCGAATATTCGTTTTGACTATTTTTCATAAACCATCTCTGATCCGATTGGATTGGCAGATATCCGCTTCGCCCCAAATATCCGTATATAAAAATATAAAAAAAACCAAAAAAAGGTTATTCTTCAGTTCTCAATAAAAACTGAAATCATTAAAATGGATAAACCTAATTTGAAACTTTAGCTCAGTCCTCCACACACCCAGCAAGTGAAGTAAAGAGGAAGAAAATGGGTCAATTTTCTGTATTGAGTCAACTCATTGTTTTCTTCATTTTGGTGGGTTTTGCAACAGCTAGTGAGAAGACAGAAGTCACACATGGTGACGAACTTGTGGGTTTTGCAGCAGCTGGTGAGAAAACAGAAGTCACACATGGTGACGAACTTAACCATCTCACTTTCATGATGGTTCAACCCATCTTGACCTAATTAAGTCGAAAAATCTACCAAAACAACAACTACCCACCAAGATTCGATGATTTGAGGGAGAGATCTGAGTTCGATTTCTCTGCAAGATTTTCTTCCACCATCCCCTCGATGCCATCCGAATCTATGAGCTCTGGTGATGAGCTCTTCTTGAATGGCCAGATCCGCTTGATGAAACTCCCATATCACTTGTAGAGGCATTAGATTCTTGCTCCATTGCTGGATCTAGACAAAAAGGATGATGATTCAAGAGAGTTTCTGTTCGTTAAACGAGTAAATTCAATAGTGAGAGGCAGAGATTTGAGACTCCATAATCGGTCTTGATGCAGATTTAACTAACCTAAATAAATAGGTTAATTTAACCTAATTTTAATAACTGCAAGTGCACAGTGTCTAACTGGTAGACAAGGGCAAGTACAGGTCGATCCCACAAGGACTGTGGTTGCAATTCAATTTCAGGGTTTATTTAAACTAATTTAAATTGGGGTACAGCAATTAAAATATCTAAACTAAAAATCAAATTAAAAAAAAAAAAAAAGTTTTAAAGAATATGAGAAAGGAAACCAAGGCATTGAATCCACCACAGGTTCTTTGAGATTTGTGTAATCAAAATATTGTTTTCAAGATTTAACATGACTAACCTAAAGATTAATCTAAGTTCACAATTGATTTCAGCATAGGTATAAACCCCTAGAATTGCGTGTCTTCTTACGGCACACACAATCACAGATTTATTTTAACTAATCCTAATCCCTAGCATTGCGTGTCTTCTTACGGCACACACAATCACAGATTCAGATTAATTGATTAAATCAAACTTTTGAATTTCAACAAAGAGTATTTCTAACTACCGACTAGTCTAGATAATTAATCAGGATATAATCAGTAAAAGCAAATTATTGAAAATCATAAATCAAATGTGTTTAACGTTCAAGCATAAAGAAAACAATAAATTTAAATACACAAACTCTAGGAAACCCTATGGTTTCATCGTAGCCTTGGCGAATGGTTTAGCTGGTCATGGTAGCGGTGAGCACAACGTCAATGGAGGTGGAAATCATCTCTGCACGGACGCGAATCTCGAGAAAACTGGCCAAAAGCACTCTGTGGTGGTTCTTACAAATCGCTGGGGTGTGAATAGCCAAATAACCAAATAAACCAATTCCCGCCTCTGCTACAGTACTGCTACAGTCCGGTCGTCTTTTCCAGCGCGACAGTGGCTCTCGCGGTGGTTTTCTCTGCTCCTCGCGACCTCCCTCGACCTCCAATTGATTCTAGAACCTGCAAAAGAAGAACAAAGGTGAGGAAACACCAATAAAACAGCACAAATAAAGGGAGAGAAATCGGGAGGGGACTCCCTGTTTCAGCGATGGTGGTGCGCCGCGGTGAGGTCTTTCTGTGGTGATTAGACGGTGGCGGAGAGACGGTAAGGATGCCTGGAAGAGGAGAGGACTGAGAGGAGAGGAGGACGGCCTGTGGCTCTGTCGCGAGGCGAAACAGAGTCGCGGTGGTTGCGGCTCTGTTTCGCGGCGGTAGCTGCTGAGGTGGTGCGTTCTACTCGCGACGGTGGCTGTGAGAGAGAGAGAAGTGGAGGAATAGAGCGGGAAACGGGAAGGAGTTCGAGACGAAGAGAAGAATCAGAGACGAAGAGAAGGTTCTGTGGCGAGGCGGAACAGAGTCGCGGTGGTTGCGGCTCTGTTTCGCGGCTGTGGTGGTCGTTGCGATTCTGGTGGCGAGGTTGCTGGACGATGGATGGCGGCGGTGAGGATAATGGAACAGAGAGAAGGATGGTAGAAAGTGGCGACTGATGGTAGAGGACGATGAGGAAGGGTGATGACGGGATTATCGCTACCGGCTCTCCTATCGAGCGAGGGTTGCCGGCAGGGTGGTGTGGTGGCTGGAAAAGAGATGAGGGGAGAGGGGCTGTGGAAGAGGAGAGAATCAGAGATGTCCCCTTTTTCTGAGATGAGGGGAGCTAAATAGGGTTCTATTATCTTGGGCTTGGGTTTTTAGGTTAGCATGTTTTAGGTTTGGGCTTAGGTTAAATTAGGTATACCTAGGTTTATTAGGGTTAGGTTTAGATATGTGACTCTCTGCTTTGTACCACCACTAGAATCGACCAATTGTCTGTCGCCTTAATACCATTTCATCGTTAACGCTCAAATTCCTGCCAAGACATGAAAACGAAATAATTATTATAAATTATAATAATCGAAACACTAACATATATAAATTAAGGGATATATTATGTAATAATTATGTGAATATCAAATGCTCCCAAACCTATATTTTGCTAGTCCTCGAGCAAAACAATAAAATAAAATCTAACTCACTTTCGCAGGAATCATCGGTTGCACTTACCTTAAACGTGCAACAAGGCTTTAAACCTCTAGATTACCTCTAGTGGACGAGTTATAGTCTCGTGAGGGTTTCCAGAAATGTTACCCACAAACATTATGACGTAATAAATTTCCAAAACATGGTAACTCGATCTATTATCCTCAGAGTAAGAATTTAGCTGCCAAAAAAATTTTTGAAAATAGCTAACAGTCTCACAATAATATATCAAAGAGTCTCACAACCATTTAATAATACCCAAAGGTTAAATAAATTTCATCAATTATTCCCAACTCGAAGTGTGTGTGTGCATGGCCTTATCAACATAACTTTTTATTTCAGAGTAAAACAATTACTAAATCTCCTTTAGAAAGTTTGTTTTGACTTCAAACCTCTCATGTCACTCACAATGAAACACTCAGAGATTTGATATTTCACTCAGTTTATATTTGAGGAAAAGAGTAAATCATGGAAAACAATCATCTCACATATAGTAATATGAAGAACGGACTTTTCAAGAATGGAATGAATATGATCTCATGGAAAGGAATATCAATTACTTTTGAGAATGTTAAATCATACACCATAGTTCTTATTTATTTAATCTCCACATCTACGAAACTAACCATCTCTTAAGATCAACTAGGACTTTAATAGGTTGTAATGGGTCTTAGGTAATGGCTAGCAAAGAATGGAAAAGGTATACGAAAAATCTCTAAGAATGTATATACCCATTAAACTAACACAAGGGCTATGAAGAGTAAATCAATGTTCTAACCATCAATTGCTTTCTTCAAATTTTTTTTTTTTTCTACATGCTTTTCCTCTTCTACTCAATAGAATGTTTCAACACTGATGACTCATGGTATATTTGACTCTGTTCTTTCTAATTGCCCATTTCCAACTAACATTCATCCATATACATTCTTAGATAAATTGGGTATTGAAAAGGGGTTAACAAATAAAAGGCTATCAACGGCTCAAAGGGCTTCAAAAGGGAACTAATGAGTGGGTAAGTAAAAAGGCTAGAAAAGGTTTAAGAAAACTTGCCTACATCATTTCTTAAGTTCAGGTTGGTATTATGACATCTCAACTAAATAAACTAAAAAGTTCTAGTGCAATAATTTAATTTTAATGTCATTCTCAAAGCAATTGATAAGAAAAATGAGAATAATGAGATCATCAACGACTTAATGTGAACTCAAGAAAAATTAGAGTAAATTTATCTAACACTCAGAAAGAAAAGAATGGCTCAAAACTTTCACTGGTTAAGTCTCCACTATTATTCTAAGGTTTTCTAGCTCATATCTCACTCATCAACTTCAAATCATGCTAATATGGCTTAAAGTGCAAAAAGTAATCGAGTTGAAAAAAATCTCATGAAATATATTTAACTTAAAGATAATATCAAACCATATGCTTTCCTAGTGATATATAAAAGTGACAAGTGAAAGCATGGATTCCTCAAATTTAAAGGCATACTTGAAAGCACATCCTCTTCATTGGAAAGAAACTTAGATTTGAATGCATTTTCAAATCGAAAATTTTCACATATTCATACTTAACTATGTATTCAATGGAGATTGAGTAGAATACAATAGTCAATTGTGAAATACATTTCATTTCAAAATTTTCAAAAAATGCAGAAAAAATCTTAAACGTCACCCCCAAACCTAAACCAAACATTGTCCTCAATGTATAAAATGATGATCATGACAAATGCAGGAAAAAGAAAATAGGAGGGTTAGAGTGATATTACCATGGGAAAGATTTTACCAATTTCCAAGAAGTCATCCATCAATGAGACTCACAACATAAGAATCATGGAGTTTTCATTAGAAATCGATAAAATGCAGACTCGACATCAACAAAGAAAACTAAAAAAAAAAAAAAAACAAGTTGTAAGTCAAAACTGTTATGGAGCTAACGAGTATAAATGAAACACAACTGAGTAGGGTACTCGAAAATCAATCCAGACTAACAGCAACGACACACAACTAAAGCTAGGCTGCCTCCTAGGAGCGCTTGGTTTAACGTTGTCAGCCCGACATATATTCTCCCTCGTGAGTGATATATCATGAAGTGACGAGGAAGAACATAGGGAACATTCACCTCAAAAGGGTGAAGGAATCGTATACCAACAACCTGAAAGTTGAGGATCAGTCCACTCAAAAATAGCAACCACATGCGACACAAGATATACTAGCACATCCCAAAAGCTGCAAGGACACCATCTAAAATCATATAGAAATGGTAAAGAAGCTCGCATTCCTTGGAAGTCAATAGGGATCTTAAACATGAATAGGTCGCAAGTAGTGATATGCAACAAAGGATCCTCCCTTACTCCTAAAATGGAACATCCTAAGTCTGGTTCCAAATCAAAAGAGTGGATAATTTCCACATCAGGATGGTGAAAATTGAAATCATCTCTTACAAACAATGGATCCACATAGGTAGCATTAGTCAATATGAAAGGGATGGAAAGAGGTATGTCTATAAATATATCGGGTGGTACATGTTCATCGTAACAAAATGGATTACACCAAGATGATGAGTTAGACGACGCAACAACACCCCCAAACCTAGAATTGGCACTACCTATGGCATGTAGTCTCTCATTAAATATATCTCCCGACTTCTTTGGGTCAACCTGTTTTGAATTCAATGTAGATGGAATAATAACAAGCAAAGTATCATCAGTACCTGAAAATGCATACCTGAGGGTGTTAGGTAATTGTTTAAGGTCAAGCTCAGGTGGCTCAACTGATGGGACTAGTTTTGACTCACTGAGTGGAAGAGGTTCCACTTTAGACTTCCATTTATAACTAGGATCCACAATGGGGACTGAGTCAAGCAAATCATTGACTTCCCTAATGGAATCATCAACATCAAAGTCCAAACTAGAATGAGTCAAACAAGCCTCTAAATGGTCATGTGTATCATGAAAATAGTCAAGGGGAGACTCTAAAGACTGTTCACAGTTTGATTCTATGCATGAGTCACTAGGAAGACATATGTCGAGTGGGTCTTCATGAAAATGTGGGGAAGAGAATGGGTCAGGAAGCAAAGTAGTTTCAATCACATTATCCTCAGAAACATCATCTGACTCGGATTCCCATGTGTTACCAATTATGATCTGACCCTCTGAATTTTGAACAGACTGACTAGGAACTCTTCCTAACTCACTTTCAGATAATGCCTCAGTAATATGATCCACAACTATCTCAAGTCTTTGAGTCGTGGCTTTCAACTCAGATATGTCATTAGAATTCTGATCAATTGAACTTGCTGAACGCTGCAAAAATTGATTAATCGTTTCCTCTAAGCTTGATGTGTTGGATGGATGAGCTTTGTTAAATTGAGGCATAACATGATGAGGGTATTGAGGAGCCTGAGAGAAACTATGCCCCCCTTGGTGTGAGTTATGAGCCCAGGAAATATTTTGATTATTGGCAAAACCAGGGCTGTAATAGTTTGACTTTGAATTATAATCAGGTCGCCATTTAGCATTAAAAGAATGGATTTGCTCAGCAAAATATTCAGGATAATCATATTGCAAATCACAATCAGCTGTAGAATGACTAGGACTCGAACATGCAACACAACCCTCAAATGAAACATTAGTGGGAGGTAGGGGTTGAGTCAAATTCATAAGTGCATCTAATTTCTGATTCAGCGTCTTAAGAGTTGTTTCAAGCTTCGAGGTAGAAGGGGAGAAGTAATCCTTAAAGTCTTTATCCTCATTAGAAGGGGAGAGAAAGTCAGGATAATATGCGGAACCTGAGTTGTAATAATCTGAATATGGAGCATAATCAGGTTGTCGCATGGCATTAAATGCATTCCTGCGAGATGGATAATGATTAGATTTCATTTTTTTTTTTTTTTAATTATGCAAGCCTAATCTATATATGAAAATAACCTAACTCTAAAATAAAAATGGTAAAACCTAATCAAAGCCTATATGATGCGCAAGCAAGATGAATGAAAAATGACCCTAGATAAGTACCTAGCAAATAAAACACACAGTAATCCACTCAGAAACCGCGTGCAGATGCGGTGGAAAGAAGTTACCTCCGGCGTGAACCTCTCTTGGGTTACTTGCGACGCCGGGTAGAAGTCGAGTAGACGTCGATCAGAAGCACCGTCCACCTAATGGCTCGCCAACTTCTGAGAGTGTCCACGCAATAGCAACCTGTAAACAATTCAAACCCTGTGCTTTTTGTTTTTTTTTTGTGATGAAACAAAATGAGAAATAGTAGAGTTTAAAAATTATTACACCACACACTCGTAAAACGAGGTGAAAATAAAATTAAAACTCTCCTCACAAAATAAAAATAATAATAATAACTTTGCTTGACGTGTGCAGGATCGTTCAATTTTTTCGAGAAGCGTGTAATCGGTAATATATGCTTCCTGCCTATTAATACCTGCAAAAATAAATAAAAAAAACAAAAACAAGTATCAAAACTTCTAAGACTTAAAAGAAATAACTAAGAAAAATAAAATCAAGCCTATCCTAAAAGCAAAAGCAATCTTACATCTGACCTAATAATTTTTTTATTTTTTTTATAAACCTAAACTACAAACTAGTGAAAATAAACTCTTGAATTCAATTACACCGTAACAGTCCCGGCAACGGCGCCAAAAACTTGATGCAGATTTAACTAACCTAAATAAATAGGTTAATTTAACCTAATTTTAATAACTGCAAGTGCACAGTGTCTAACTGGTAGACAAGGGCAAGTACAGGTCGATCCCACAAGGACTGTGGTTGCAATTCAATTTCAGGGTTTATTTAAACTAATTTAAATTGGGGTACAGCAATTAAAATATCTAAACTAAAAATCAAATTAAAAATAAAATAAAAAGTTTTAAAGAATATGAGAAAGGAAACCAAGGCATTGAATCCACCACAGGTTCTTTGAGATTTGTGTAATCAAAAATATTGTTTTCAAGATTTAACATGACTAACCTAAAGATTAATCTAAGTTCACAATTGATTTCAGCATAGGTATAAACCCCTAGAATTGCGTGTCTTCTTACGGCACACACAATCACAGATTTATTTTAACTAATCCTAATCCCTAGCATTGCGTGTCTTCTTACGGCACACACAATCACAGATTCAGATTAATTGATTAAATCAAACTTTTGAATTTCAACAAAGAGTATTTCTAACTACCGACTAGTCTAGATAATTAATCAGGATATAATCAGTGAAAGCAAATTATTGAAAATCATAAATCAAATGTGTTTAACGTTCAAGCATAAAGAAAACAATAAATTTAAATACACAAACTCTAGGAAACCCTATGGTTTCATCGTAGCCTTGGCGAATGGTTTAGCTGGTCATGGTAGCGGTGAGCACAACGTCAATGGAGGTGGAAATCATCTCTGCACGGATGCGAATCCCGAGAAAATTGGCCAAAAGCACTCTGTGGTGGCTCTTACAAATCGCTGGGGTGTGAATAGCCAAATAACCAAATAAACCAGTTCCCGCCTCTGCTACAGTACTGCTACAGTCTGGTCGTCTTCTCCAGCGCGACAGTGGCTCTCGCGGTGGTTTTCTCTGCTCCTCGCGACCTCCCTCGACCTCCAATTGATTCTAGAACCTACAAAAGAAGAACAAAGGTGAGGAAACACCAATAAAACAGCACAAATAAAGGGAGAGAAATCGGGAGGGGACTCCCTGTTTCAGCGACGGTGGTGCGCCGCGGTGAGGTCTTTCTGTGGTGATTAGACGGTGGCAGAGAGACGGTAAGGATGCCTGGAAGAGGAAAGGACTGAGAGGAGAGGAGGACGGCCTGTGGCTCTGTCGCGAGGCGAAACAGAGTCGCGGTGGTTGCGGCTCTGTTTCGCGGCTGTGGTGGTCGTTGCGATTCTGGTGGCGAGGTTGCTGGACGGTGGATGGCGGCGGTGAGGATGATGGAACAGAGAGAAGGATGGTAGAAAGTGGCGGCTGATGGTAGAGGACGAGGAGGAAGGGTGATGACGGGATTATCGCTACCGGCTCTCCTATCGAGCGAGGGTTGCCGGCAGGGTGGTGTGGTGGCTAGAAAAGAGATGAGGGGAGAGGGGCTGTGGAAGAGGAGAGAATCAGAGATGTCCCCTTTCTCTGAGATGAGGGGAGCTAAATAGGGTTCTATTATCTCGGGCTTGGGTTTTTAGGTTAGCATGTTTTAGGTTTGGGCTTAGGTTAAATTAGGTGGACCTAGGTTTATTAGGGTTAGGTTTAGATATGTGACTCTCTGCTTTGTACCACTACTAGAATCGACCAATTGTCTGTCGCCTTAATACCATTTCATCATTAACGCTCAAATTCCTGCCAAGACATGAAACGAAATAATTATTATAAATTATAATAATCGAAACACTAACATATATAAATTAAGGGATATATTATGTAATAATTATGTGAATATCAGGTCTCTTCATCGAAAAGCCAGATAGTTTTCTCCTCTTGTGGAAAGTGGGGGTGTTGAAGGAGGGAGAAAGGTTGAGAAGGCGGCTGTGTGGAGGAGGAACTGAAGAGAAGAAATGGTTGCTAGGGATAGGATTTTTTTTTTCTTTAATGGTTAAGGATGTTTTAGTAAATTTCACATATAAACGGATATTCACGGGGCAGATATGGTCAAATTCGTATCCGCCCCGAATATTTGACAGATATTATTTGAATATTCGTATCCGCCCCGATATCCGTTTAGGCATATCGAAAATCACCCCCAAACAAGACGGGCGGGGCAGAAATCCGTGAAAATCCGCTCCACTGCCATCCTAGAGTATTCTTTTATATGGTTTCCAAAGCAAAGGTGAGTTCTATGGGGCATGTATAAGGACCAAATCTTAGCAAGAATGTTTTGGTTTTGATGAGATAACGTCGAAGGCATAGAATTGATGGACGTCTTGATAAAGGTTTGATAAGAAGGTGTCAAAATAAGACAATCATGATCTTCCAAAGGTCTAATAGCGATTTCACAAATTCTATCAGTAATGAGATAGGGATGGCAACGGGGCGGATTTGAGCAAATTCATCCCCGATCCGTCAGAAATAATGGATCGTCCAATCCGCCCCGCCAATCCATTTACAATTTTTATTAAAAATTGTAACCGACCCGTGTGGATTGGTGGATATTTGCCCCGCCCCACCAATCCGTTTACGGTTATACTACAGAAATTGTAACAAAAATTACAATTACAATTACAAGATAATCCATACAGAAATTACAAAGAATGATACAAAAATTAACCAAAAAAAATAAAAAATCGATCTCTGATATCAGATCTCAGATCTGGAATCAAAGTTCTGAGATCATACAGAAATTTCAGAAATTACAAACCATACAAAAATTTAAAAAAAAAAAATTGATGTCTAATATCAGATCTCAAATATGAAATTCCATAAATTACAAACCATACAAAAATTAACAAAACAATAAAAAAATTCGATGTCTAATATCAAATCTCAGATCTGATATCTTGATCTGAGATCTTGATCTCAAAACTTTGATTTCAGATCTGAGATCTTCGATTTCAGATCTGATGTTTCTTCGATTGTCCGTGAGAAGAGAATGAGACGAAGGGACGACCCTTCAGCTATCGCTGTGAGAAAGAAGAAGTGGCTACAAGAAGCGAGGATCGGCCTCTGCCTTTGCTATGAGAGAAGAAGGGAGGGTTCTCCGCCTTCGTTGTGAGATAAGAAGGGAGGGTTCTCCGCTTTCGCTGGGGTTCTCCGCTTTCGCTGGGGTTCTCCACCTTCACTGTGAGAGAAGAAGAGAAGGGGTTCTACCGCCTTCGGTTATCCACCTTCGCTGTGAGAGAAGAGGGGAAGGGGTTCTACCGCCTTAGGTTCTCAGCCTTCGCTGGGTTTTCCATCTTCGCGGTGAGGGATCATTGTGAGAGTCTAAGAAATGAGAGTGCGGGTGTGAGAGGAGGGTAGGGTTTAATCCTTTATATAGGGGAAGAATATTTTTATAAATTTATCGGATAAACGGATATCCGTGGGGCGGATATGGACAAATCCGTATCCGCCCCGATTAATAAACGGATACAGATTGCAAATCCGTATCCGCCCCAAAATCCAATGACCCTTTACCAAATCTGCCCCAAACGGGGCGAGTGTGGCGGATATCCGTGAAAATCCGCCCACTGCCATCCCTACTCGGAGACAAAATCAAAGAGAGATAACGTGTTAGGAGAAACATGATTTGTAAGAGGTCCTAAGAGCATTTCTAAGAGTCTCCTTAAAGACGTTCCTTAATTAATTAAAATAATATATTAAAGAGTTTTTAGACAATAAAAAACATGAATTTGCAGATGACTTCGAAGAGCCTCTTTAAAAATTCTCCATCAATATTTTATTATTTTTCTTTTAGTATATGAGTCATTATGTATGCAAAAATAGAAACCATTTATTATTTTGAGTAGATAGTGGAATTCACATATGTTAAAAATTATATCTTTGACACTCCTTAATTTAGGGATAGAGAATACACTCCTTAGAGACTCTAATGCTATGTCATACTTAAGGAGGCTGGAGCAAAAAGATAGCATATTCTTCTTTAAAAATTGCTACATATGCATTAAGGAGGTCTCAATGAGTCTACTCGAAATGCTCTGTAAGTCTCCAACCCAATTGTCTTTCCACATATCAAATTTAGTACCAATACATACCGACCAAAGGGAATTGTCTCTCATTGTGGTGGTAACAACTTTACCGAAACTTTTCCAGAGATAAGAGCAACATTTCCAATTTAGTAGTTATTTATTTATTTATATACAATATAGTATTTAAAAGTTATTACCTAAGAAGTTGTAATCTTTTTTGTGAAATTACTTATTCAACTACCATCTAGATGATCAAACCGTTCTAGATCAACTAATGTAAAAAAAAAAATGCATTTTATTGTTATCTTATCAGGATTATTTTATTGTCCAGTTGACATAGAATTGGAACCCATGATGTTTCTCTCGTGTAAAAGAAAGACTGGTGTCAACAAATCGTGTGAGATTTTTTCAAATTAAATAAAAGTCCTCACTCGTAAACAACCTGTATGAGAAAGAGAAGAGAAAGTGAGGAAGGTAAAGAGTTGGTGACATATGGACTCTTTATATGAACCCATTTTATGCTTTTCTCTTGCAACAAGCAATTCCATTACAAAACACTCTTTTGTCTTCCTTCATCTCTTTCATTCATCTTTATTTCTTCTCTGAAATTGTTCAGAGATGGCAAAGTATGTGGAGTTGTTGGATATGGGGATGAGAGTTGTTGGAAGATTTTATTCAAGATGCCCACAGACTTCAAAGAATTACTACCATCCTCCCTCCAACCATCAACAGTGGAATTACTACAACTCTAATGGCAATTCTGATGTCTCCAACCAGATTTTGGATAGACGTTGTAGCAACAAGGCTATTATGGGTGCAATTGATACAAGAGATTTTATTATTTACTCTGTTGTTTAATTAGAGTTTGATCCACCAATCTCTGCAAAAGGGGAAATGATTTAGATAAATTTAAAAAAAAAATTGGGGGAGATTTCCCAAAGTTTTGCATTATATGATTCTTATTGGAAACTAGAAATGAATGAAAATTGAGATTGATTCTTCTTCAACTATTTCTTTGTGTTCATGAGTTCAGATGATGAATTAGGATTTGTGTTTGTTTTTGCAAAATTTGATGTTTTATGATATAGTGTGATGCAATTTAATCAATTATGGTCAGGTGTTTGTTGTTGTCCATTAATTCCTCCTTGTCAGATGTAATAAAAAGGAGTGTTTCTAGGGAACCTGCGTTTGCAGCCTGGTGGCATTTTTACATTTTTGCCCCTGCCTTTTTAACTACTCTTTAAATATAACAACAACAAAGGAGGAGCAAAAGGATAATTTCTCCCACCCAGGCTGCTCCCAAGAATTATACAATAAAAAATTGGGTTAGTTATTAGCATGTATCTACAAGATCAACTCCATTCATTAGCCTCAACTTTTTTAAACTACCATGTAGGGTGGGCACTTGACGGGATGGGATGAGATGGACTCATTCCGTTCATTCGGGATCGAAATGGGATAGACTTCATTCTGATCTCGTCTCATCTCAAACGGGATCGGGACGGGATGGGATGGGATGGGATGGGATGAGCACATATTAAATATTTCTCCAATAAATAATAACAAAAGAATTTATCTCACATTACTCACACACCAATAATGTCAAATTTATATATATATATATATATAACTTACATCATAAATAACAATAGATATTAAATAAATAAATATTATAATTTTTTTAGAAGGCAAATAAATATTGAATTTCATTTAGAATTAATAATTCAATTCATTTAGATTTCATATAAAATTTCGTCTTACATTGATTTTATTTCAACACATCCTAAACTTTAATTTAGAAGAATATTTTGATTAAAATTAATAATAATTATTATTAAATAAATAAATTCGGGACGGGACGAGATAGGCGGAATTGAAAATCTTCATCCCGATCTCATCCCACTCTAAATCGGGACGAGTTGGGATCATGATGAGTTTGATCAATCCCAAAATGACCCAAAAAAATCGGGACAAGTTCGAGATCGCGGGATGGGATGCCCACCCCTACTACCAAGTAAATGATCAAACTGTTGGCTTCGGAGGTAAGTTAGCATGTTGGCTACTTTGCATATAATTTCTTCTTGTTTATTGATTACTAGAGTATTTTCTTAATCATTGGCATGAATGGGAATCAAACCTATACACTCTTATTGAGAATTAAATGAAGGATAACGTTAAATCTTAACCATTAGATAATAAAGTTTATTTTAATTTAAAAATCAAGATAAAGAAATATCAAAATGTTGGGTATGAGAATCGAACTCATACACTCTTTGTGTTTTAAGTTCTATGTGATCCGATTATTTAATTTAATTAAATCTCAGTCGTCTTTTACCTCTGACCTCAAACACTATTCTGATTTGTAATATATAAGTTTTTTTTTTCATTGAATAACTGGGTTTAGTAGACTCCAGCCATTACATGATTCCTCCGTAAATAATGCATGCATTAGATCATTATTCTGATATATTAAATTAAGAAGCCCAAAAATGAAGTCACCAACACTCAAATTCACGTTATGCCAGGCAAATTATAATTAATTAACTATGGTTCCAGGAACGCATGAAATACGTCCAAGGCCTACACACAACTTGGAACATATTTAATCAATGGGTTTGTCTAAATGTCGAGGAAATGGCCGAGGAAACCAGCGAGGGAGGGGGTAAAGCAGCTCACCCCCTCGAGATGCGTGAAAGCGCCTCGAGACACAGGCTTGCACGCATCTTGAGGGGGATGAACGGCTTCACCCCCCCCCCCCCCCTCCCTCGCTGGTTTCCTCACTATTTCCCTCGACATTTAGAATTTCCCTTAATCAATTTATGATTCCTTTTTAAATAATAGTCCTTGTAACTAAAGTCACCTTCCTAACAAAAAACAAACGGAATCTATTTTGTAATGTAGGATAGATTTATTTATTTATTTTCCACCTCCCATTTTCATTCAATAGAATCAACATAAATTAGAAGCATATGTTCATGGTATCATCAGGGGCGGATCTACTGAGGGGCGAGGGGGCAGCTGCCCTCCTTAACTTTCAAAATATATTTAATAAATATTTAGTATTACAAAAAAATCAATTATATAATGTTTAATGCAATATGATTATTGTTCATTCAACTATTTTTATATGTTTCTATTGATGTAGTGGTTGGAAGTTTATAATTTTTGGCGAACGACCCGAGTTAGATTCTCTTTACTCACCTAATTTTTTTCCAATGTTATTTTATTAATAAATGCAAACATAAAAAAATCGTTTAATTTAATAAAAACTTATTTTCGGTCCTCTTGGAGCGTATGATTTTTTTATTATTTTCAATGCAATTTTATTAATAATTGCAAGCATAAAAAATTGTTTGGTTTAATAAAACTTATTTTCGGTCCTCTTGGAGCATATGATATTTTTTTTATATTGCCAATTACTATTTCTGTCATTGTGACCCACCCCTACGTATTTGTTTTCAATGCAAATTTATATGTAATTAAACACGCATTAAAAATTGAAATGTTTGCTCACAAGTGGTATAAAACATCAATTTTGTTTTTGAAATTAATATCTAAAATATTAATTATATAAATCAATGAACATATATACCTTTAGCCAACTCATACAAAATTTGAGGCTAACATAAATAATTTTTTTCTATGAAATTGTATTAAGATCTTATTATTTTCGCAAATTTCATTTTGTAAGCTTCAACTAGATACTTATCCTATTTTTTTGTGATTTTATTTATATATTCTAGTTATTAGGCTCATTTGCCCTTGCTAAGATTATCGATATTGTGATCTTATTTTGGCTTAAATTTGGACTACACTGGATTCAATTTGGTATATGCAATGCATTTTTTTATAGTTATATTTTTTATTAGTTACTAGCTCGGGTTTGGAAAAAAATTTTGGCTTCGCACTTGATAACTACTATTATCAACTAATAATTATGAAAAATTCTAGAGAGTCAGACCCATAGCGTCAGGGGAGGTTCTCTATTAATGGAAGATTCTCCAAATCAAACTCCATGAAGTGGTGTTCTTCAAGGCCTGTTAATGGAGGATTCTCTTCAAGAACTCAAGATCTAGATCTCCTCAAGATCTCCTAGATCCCCTTTCTCTTTCCTAAAAACGTGTCAGAGAGCCTCCCCTGGTGCGTCTGACTCTCTAGATGTGCTCAATAATTATTTGCCATCCTCCCTTAGCTAAAATCCTGGGTCCGTCACTGGGTATCATAATGCATTTTGCTAAAGAACTAACAGAGTTTGCTAATGGTGCATTGAGATATTCCATGTCCATATTAGCGGAAAAAAATAAAAATATAACCATGTCCTAAGTATAACTTTTTTTTTATATATATTTTGAAGGAGAGCTAGGGTTTGTTTAGGATCCCTTAACTAAAAATAAAAAAAGAGTTGATTATATTCGTGGGTACATTTTTCCTATCGCATCTTCATACACTATTTTTTCAAATTCTCCGCAAAGGAGCTAGGGACAATCTCAAAGAATTCAAAATTTGGAAAAAGACTAAGTGATCTGCCACTCGATTCGTTTCTCTGAAATGATGTTGGATCCTGTAATCTGAGAGCAAATTCAACTCCCTTTTGATTTTGCTGATAATGTGTCTTAAGTCCCATGGGGGGTCTTTGTCTTCTTCTAAGTAAGATTTCAGGATGAGGGAGTCTGTACTGAAAATCACTCGAGTATAACTTTTACTTTTTGAATAATAGCTAAGATTGCACATCTCAAGGCACAATTACCATGTGATTCATTGAATTTACATGGTCCATTAGTTAGGGGACCGTATAGTCTTAGTAGCGAATTAGCTAAAATGGATGAATATTGGCATTGACTATTGGAATAAACTAAAAGATAGGGTTGTCATGTATGCGGGGAATAATTCTATAGCGTTGATCAGAACAACCAGCATTTCCCTTGCTTGGAGTTGGAATGCATCAATGCAAAAAGATCGTGAAAATGAAATGATGATCATGTATATTTTGTTTTAGAGTAAAAATAAAATAAAATAAAATAAGGAAGCCTTCCAACCATGTTAGACTATGTAGGGATTGCAACAAGCCAACTCAAGTTTAAGATTAATTCATCTCTACAATAAGGAAATTATAAGAAGAGGAAAGTTACAAGAATGAAAGTCAGAATATGTACTAGAATAGGAAAGTCATATATTTTGTATAAAAAGTTTTTAAGTTTTCAGTTTCAACAATGTTAGGTAGAAGTTAGTTTATATAAGTTTGTATTCAGTCAATAAACAAACAACAATAATACATTCTCCAATATTTTCTTCAGATGGTATCAGAGCAACTTTCTTTGGTGACCTAAGACTCCTGGGATTCAAGCTTTTCCCCGCCTTTGACAACTATGCAAGAGGCGGGGAATGGATGACAACATTAGGAACACACTCAACAGCAAGTTCAACCAAATTGAAGGGAAATCTCAATCTACAATAGAGTTCATGCACAAGCACAAAGAAATTTGGGTAGCAACTTCACGTAGCCTGACCCTCCACCTTGACACCGAGCTGCAAGCGCCAGGAGAGATTAAAAAAAATCACCGCTTGCCACTTTGCTCATGCCAGCAGCGGCAAGAGAGTTGTTTGTTGGACAAATCCAATAATGTGGGCACACATATGTAATATAACGTGTATTGCTATCTTAAAGTGTAGTCCATTTAAATATGTGATCTAATAGGGGTATTGGACTATAAGGTATTAATAAATAACATGGTGTAAATAAGGATGTAATTTCTAATTCAATGAGGGGCAGAATTGGAAATTCACAGCCCGTAATTTGAAGGGTTGTGACTTATGGACATTATAAATAGGATGGGTCCCCGATTGAGCGTATGCGTAGAAAGAACAAAACTTTGGAATTATTTTCTGTATCCTCTCAACAGAGATCTAAGGGAAAACGCTTGAATCAATCGGAAGATCCAAACAATCCAAACTCATCACAATCAACGGGGAAATCGCTATGGATCGATCCGGTATGTTTCTGTTCTTCTTATTTCCATTGAATCAACTAGAGTCTTAAGCGTATGATTTAATACAACAATTGGTATCAGAGCAACTCTTGTTGATTCCATGTGAAATTATAAAGGAAAACATACAGTGATTATTTGATTCATACAGTGATATATATACATTCATATAATATCAAGGCAATTGAATACTATATGTTATTTATGATTATAGATTCATATAGTTTATGTATTTGGACATGATTATAAAGACATGATTATAGATTCATATGAATAGCATGAATACAGTGATTATGGATTATGTATTAATACAGTGATTGATATAGCATGATCTGGACCTACAGTGATATGTATTCATGACAATTGTCTAAACTGTTTCATTGTGAGTGTAATTGTATTTCCTATTGAAATAGATTACAATTTGGATCAAGGTAAATAGATGTATTAAAAAAAAAAAAAAAAAAAAAATCCGGTTTTACTGTTACAGTGTTTACGATTTCGTGAACAGTGTTTGCTATTTCGTGAACAGTGACACCGTTACGGTGAACAGTGCCATCGTTACGGTGAACAGTGATACGTGTTACAGTGAATAGTAAACGGCGAACAGTGAATAGTGAAAACGATTTCACTATTACAGTGAACAGTATCTACGATTATGCAATTTTTTAAAAAATTACTGTTCACATTGACCGTTACTGTTCACATTGACCGCGACTGTTCACCATTGACCGCAACTATTCACTGTTGGGCCTGGCGAATGTTGGGCTTGTATAGTGACTGTTCACGGGCCTTGTGACTGTTCACCTATTGGGCCTGTTGCTGTTATTAATAATTGGGTCTGTTAGTACATTTTACTTTGACTATTGGGCCTGTTGCTGTTATTAATAATTGAGCCTGTTAGTACATTTTACTTTGACTATTGGGCCTGTTGCTGTTGGTAATATTGTTTTAAAGTGTTGGGACCATATATTAATGGCTATATTTTATTTATACATAGAATATAATTTTGGTTTCATGTATCACTATTGTGTTCCTTATTTAAAATTTACACCATTTAACTAATATGTTGCCAAAGCAACCACTATTAGAAATATTGGTTGATTTTAAATAAGTGAGCATGCTACTTCCATGTGAAACAATCGGCCCAAAGGAAGATTGTTTTGACCGGATAGTCCCTAGTCTTAAATATGTGATAAAGTTTACTTTACCATGCTTTTATATGTCAGTCCAAAGAAAGGCATAATATTAGGCCGGTTTCATTTTGTACGAAGAGTACCACTTACAGATTGATATTTCTGTCCAAAGACTAAATAACAATCCTGTGTTAGGTATCTTAATGTGGGTTTTTATTTACCTATTGTATGAATTTAAAAGTTTATGCAATTGAATAATGACGTGAATATGTTATTTATGTAATTTATTCTCTGTACAGCTAATATGTCTGCTACTAGTATATCTGCTGGTGTAAATAATATTCCCATGCTTAATGGGACAAACTTCAAGGACTGGAAAGAGAACGTGTTAATCGTTCTTGGATGTATGGATCTGGATCTTGCCTTAAGGATTGAGCAACCCGCTCCTCTTACAGATGTAAGTACTCCTGATGCCAGGAAATACTTCGAGAAGTGGGAACGCTCCAATCGCATGAGTCTCATGCTCATAAAGCGAGGTATTCCAGAAGCCTTTAGGGGTGCAATATCCGCAGGGGTGACCAATGCCAGTGAGTTCCTTACTGAACTTGAAAAGCGTTTTGCTAAAAACGATAAGGCTGAACAAGCACACTTTTAGCTAGCTTGATTTCATTAAAGTATAAAGGCAAATGAAACATTAGAGAGTACATCATGGAGATGTCTCATCTTGCTTCAAAACTTAAAGCACTGAAGCTTGAGTTGTCTGAGGACTTACTCGTGCATTTAGTTTTAATATCACTTCCTCCACAGTACAGTCAGTTTAAGGTCAGTTACAACTGTCAGAAGGAGAAATGGACTCTTAATGAGCTCATTTCTTACTGTGTACAAGAGGAAGACAGGTTGAAGCAAGACAGAACAGAAAGTGTTCATTTTGCAAGCACCTCTAAAGATAAGGGCACAAAACGAAAGAAGGATTATGAAGCTGCTAAGGGTCCAGCACAAAAGAAACAGAAAGGAAATGAGGGTTGTTTCTTTTGTAAGAAACCTGGACATGTAAAGAAGGAATG